>JARHVA010001482.1:1027500-1087500 GCA_037957365.1 Torreya grandis | reverse complement strand
GTGAACAAAGTAATATATCTCAAGGAGAAATATTTGGATTGTAGGGAGTGAAAGAGGTAATTTAAAAATCATAATTTAGGTGTCTTATGAGAAGACCTTAAAAGATATGAGGCACACTAAGGACATGAGAAGACACTAAGTGACTAGTGACCATAAATATACAAAGGATACCTATTCACTATAGACATAAAGTTGTGTAGGAAAATAAGTGTGATATTAAGATCAACTCATGAATGTAGTTTTGAACAATAAAATTAAAATAGACCTACCTTACCACAATGTGTTCCCCATTCCTCAAGACCCCTTATAGAGTTATCAATCTACTATGAATATTAGGTACTTGTGTGAGAACGTAGGTAGCACTAAAAGACTTTTTATTCTCTTTTTCTAATCTACTAGCCTACTACACCCCAATAAACCTTGGCTCTATTTTGAGGCCAATTTTGGAGTTTAAAATTTGATTATAAAAAGTAGATGTGCTTTAAATCACATCTTTTAGTGTGATTTGACTTTTGGGAATTTTGAATGTTGGCTTTTAGATCATTGCCTTTTATTAAATGATTTGGCTTTTGAATGTTTTATGGATTTTAAGATTCCTCCTCCATTTGGACTTGTAATTACCAATCATGAGATATAGTGTGAACACATGAATGAGATTTAGGCTTAGGCTAAAAGAAGATAACTAACCAAAGACAAGATTGACTAAGACACTTAGGCTTTATTATGAACCAACATGTGATCTCAAGTCTCAACCATGTATATGCTTAGTTTATGAAAGGGAATAAAAGGGAATAAAAGGATATCCAAAGTGGATCAGCAAAAGGAGATTATAATGAGATGAATTTTTTGATAATTGATCACTTGGTAAATAAGGAATAATTAAAGGGAACAAGGTTTGTATAAACAAGTCACAATAATAATTATCCGTGTATGTAGAGTTAAGAGAGAGAGAAATCATGAAAAAAGAGAAAAAGGGAACCATAAGAATGGAACTCACGAAGAAAAAGAATTCAATGATAAATAATAAATCCATAAGAGAACATAATGACAATATAATTAACATGTAAAGTGTTAAACCAAAGTCACCACGTAAGATAAATAAGGATTTGACACAATGTCAAATGATATAACAAATAGATAAAGATAAAAGTGGAGCACACATTCAATCCAAAGTAAAATGTAATAGCACCATACATGTGCTCATAAGTATTAATATATTTATCCACACACATTATACATAACATATGATAAGTCTCTATGATGTTGAATGTGAACCGTAGTTAATATCTCATCAATCTTTGGAAAAAGATCAAAAAATACTTCACGTCAAATATCTTTAATAGAAAAGGTAGGAATGATTGAAGGATAATGATTATAAGGGCTATAAGGCAAGGGATGCTTAGGATAATGCATAGGATTAGATTCTAAAGGAGATGAAGGGATCATCACTAGAGAAGGATCCACAAGTGAGGGACTTATGGGTGGAGAATGATCCATGTGTGAGGGAAGATCCATGGGTGAGGGATTCACAAATGGAGGAATAGGAGGTAGATAATGGATTACAGGAGGAAATGGAACCATAGGAGGTAGAACCATGGGGGAAGAAGGTGATCCTTATTGTGAGAACAACCTATGGAGGAACTATAAATGGCACAAGAATGGTTACTATGTGATCTTTAAGATGCTACTGAAGGATGTGGTAATGATCGGTATGATGTGTGCCACATTGGTTCCAAAGGCAATATAGCTATCTTTACTTAGGAATATACTTAGATAGTAGTACCTTTAGGGGAGGTATGGCTTTCTCTGAGGATTGGGGAGTAGTATGATGCAAAGTGTCAATATATTATCATAGCTTGTGACAATGTGTGGATGAATGCTTATTTATGTCATGGAAGAAACAAATATGCCTATGAGTATTCTTAGGAGGGGTACTCATAGGAGGAGGTGTAATAGAAGTGGATGGATCTTGATATAGGGAACAATCTATAGTCTAATGACCAACAACTTTAGAATGTCATAATAAGGTTGACATCCCCCTTGGTGGATGAAGAAGCCTACTATATTAAAGGGAGAAAACCATCACTAAGAGAAGGTGGGGATGGTGGAAATATTGGACAAGGCTTGACTATAGGAAAAATAGGCTCAAAATTAAGAATAAACTCAGATAAATTAGGAATAGGAATAGGATCTAAACTAGGATCTATTGAGGGAGGGGTGGGGTCTACAAAAGGCTAAAGGAGAGTTGTATGCATCTCATGGATAATTAGGCTATAGGGGTCATGGTACTTAGCAAAGTGATAAGGCCTAGTCATAGCACATTACATAATCATACTCCTATGAGTTTATTTAAAAATTGGAGGTGTCTACATCATCTCTACCCTATGATAAAGAGGAAAAATACTAAAATTAGGAATTATATACAATGGAACAAAAGAAGATATACTAAAATATTGAAGCAAATAGGAATAATAATGGATAATCTTAGCATCATGGGCCTGAACAAGACCTCCTAAGAATAGATCATCTAAGGTATAACCATCATCATAATCATGTATATGAATATCAATGGCATAAGTATGGATGACCTTATTATCTGATGAGGTGTGATGAATCGAATGTCAAGTCTTAGTTAAGACAATAGGGATATCATCACAAGGTGGTTTGAAAGAATGAGGTTGTAAATAAGTGGGGAGCTAAGAGATGAGATGAGGTGAGAGATCATAGGTTTTAAACTTAATTTTTATCTTTTCATGCTCATCATCATCTAAATCTAAGAGGTTAGGAGGAATATTCCTAATGAGCTTAGGATCACCATTATAACCTCGAGTGGAATTGATAGAAAATTTAAATCATCGAGAATCACAAAATAGAACTCTTGGCAAGGGTTCAAGGGTAGGAATATTGAATATGCCCTAGTCTTGGAATTGTTTAAAATTATAAGGGTTGGTGCCACCCTGAATCTTATAGATGGCTCCATTATGAGGAAATTTGATGCATTGTCAAGTAAAAGAAGTTAAAAATCTCATGTAATGAGTCCATGGCCTACCAAGAAAAATGTTGTAATATCGAGGAGAGTTAAATATCATTACCTTCACACGAATAGTGATAGGTGTAATGGTAATGGGGAGCCACACACAACCTAAAGGAGGCATTTTCCATTGATCATAGCCTTGACATGTGTTTCATGTGGACTTAAGATTACATTTAGAATATCCAAGGGTGTTGATAAAATGGAGATACAACACAAGTGTTGCAACCCTCATCAATCAAGGCATGCTTGACTTGGATATCACCAATTTGGACACTAATTAATGGAGGGGGATCATCCATATGAATCAAAATCTCATTAAGAATCATGGAATCAATGGGAAATTTGAGGGAAAGATAATTTTCCATTGTTTTATCAAGATGTATGGACATCTCTTGACATTATTTCAATATGTTATCTTTAGATCTAGATAAGGTTACTTTGCATCCTACTAGGGGAGGATGAGGGATGTTAATTTTGAACAAAAATTGCATAAGATGGTTAAAATGATGTGTAGAGGTCTTCATAATCTCAAGAAATAAGATTTGGGATGGGAGATTAGTGAGTTCCTTGATAGGATACCATTCATCATAACCAAAAAGAAGATTGGTAGAAAGAGGTGCATAGTGTTGAATGAGGTTCTCGAAAGGTGGAGCTAAAGTACATGTAAATTTATGTTGGTAATAGGTAGAAAGTTTAGTTAGATGAAAAATTTATATATTATGTTGAGAAGATAGAGTAGTTGATGTAGGTTGGGTTTGAGATAGATTAGAAGACGTGTTAATAGAAGTTTGAGTGTCATTGGTGTTTGGTAAAGAAGATGGAGGGATGGTAGAAAGAGTATGAGAAGTGTTATCCAAAGGAGATTTTGGAATTGGTTCATCAAAATATATAAGGTCATCTTGCCCCAAATCATTTAATTGAGTTGGAGTAAAATCTTGGATAACATAAAATGTGCGAGAAAATGGAGGGATGTAGATAGGTTAGGGATCAATGAAAGCAACCAACCTTCACATATTAGTCATATTAACCATATTATCTTTAAGAGGTGGGTCAATAAGACTTTTGACATTATTAGTAAGAGGGGTGGGCTTATCTTGGGTGTCTTGGTGATTTGGAAGAGGATCTTTATAGATGGCCAAATTAGCATTATCTTGATTCAAAGCTTGAGATTTAGTATGTGTTTCATTGGCTTTGAAATCAATGTCATAGGCTTGTTGGCATTGATGAATGATAAAATCATGGTCAAAATTTATGTCAAGAAATAAATCCATAGCCAAATTATGAAGTTGCCTATATGTCTCATAAGAATGACCCCAACTTGCATGAAACCAACAAAATTTATTGGGATCATACCAATATTTCTAGGATGAGTGGGATCAAGTTCTCATGGAAGAGGCCTTGGTAGACATTTTAGTAAATCTAGTGAGGATAAAGGTTTGTGAACATTGGTGTGATTAGTTGAAGAGAAATGAGTATTGGTAAATTGATTAGCAGGGGAAGCTTGTTTTGAATATTGGTTAGGAATAATAGCTTGAATAATGTGAATGGTATCATAAGAGTTCATGACACCATCATTGGTAGTATGATGATTCTTGTTCTTAAGTAACATGTGAGTAACTGTAGAAGGTTGGGATGGCTCAAATTGATGTATAATGAAATCTTGAAATTTAGTTTGGTCAATAACCTCTTTTAA
This sequence comes from Torreya grandis, assembly GCA_037957365.1. NCBI lineage: Eukaryota > Viridiplantae > Streptophyta > Pinopsida > Cupressales > Taxaceae > Torreya > Torreya grandis. The sequence continues at coordinate 1,082,773 of JARHVA010001482.1, read as the reverse complement.
AGTATGTGGAGAGAGAATTCAGACCCGATATTGCAATTTGGGAAAAAGAGCATTGGTAAAGAGATGGAAAAGGTTATCATCATCCATATTATGTTTATATTTGTTGGACAATGTTTTCCATCATTTACCAAAATCTTGGTCAATTTCAAATTTCTTACAATTTATAAAATGGGCCAAGGTGTTTTTAGGAAGATCACTAGTTTGGAATGCTTGGACTAGAGAATTTACTAAATATTCTAAACTAGTTTGGAAGATCACTAGTTTGGAACTCTTGGGTTGTACCAATCTAAAGCATCACCCATGAGATTTTTGGATAATAGCTTGGTAGTGGTAAAGGTATTTAGTTTGACCCAATCTTTATATAGATTTCTAAATGTTTTTAAATGAAGAGTAGGATCATTTGACCCATTGTAACAAATGGTAGGGGTGATACCTCCTATATCAATATTAATAATTTGAGATATAAGAGGCTCATTTTGAAGATGTTTGATTATATTTTTGACAATAGGAGGTTGAGGGATAAGATTACCATGGGCATCCCAAAGAGGATATGGGGGACCATTTTTATTATGCATGCCCCATGGCATCTATTGAGGGTGGGTTTGAAGATGGATAAGGTGATTTTGGATTTGAATCATTTTATTTTCATTGTTAGCTTGAAAATCATTCATTTGATTAAGATTTTTTAATAATATTTGATGGGTTTAGGTTGCATTATTTGAAGTATTATAATTGGAAGTAGTGGGTTTGGTACTACTATGAGTGTTAGTAGGAGCTTGAAAAGATTTTTTATAATGTGAGGCACTAGTGGCATAATTTTTTTGTGTGGTAAAAGATGGACTAGTAAAGGGATGAGAAGAAGCAACATTAGAGGTATGATTACCATGGGTATAAAATGATGCACTAGTATAAGAATTGAGAAGAGTGGGTCTTGTAAGAGGCCCACTAGATGTATAACCTACCATGTTAGTAGAGATATTAGGCATAGAGGTAGAGGAAGTCAAAGAATAAGCCATGGTATAAAGAGTCAAGATTGAGGGAAGAGGCTAAGAAGCAAGGAAGCTATTATCCCCAAATCCATGTGAGAACATGGGAGAAGGTGAATGAGATTATTCACTTTGACTACTTATCATGAGTTGGTAAATAGTAGAAGGATCCTTTCTATGATGTTGAGGAAACTCAGAGATGAGTAAGAGCATTTTGGGTGTATACTCTAATTTGGGTTTATCTTCAAGTGAGAAGAGAGGATTGTGAATTGAAGAGGAATGAGGAGGGGTCCTATATTTTTTAGTATGAGTGGCTATATGAACATTGCCTTCATTATGGAGAGGATCCATAATATACTTATGGGAGAACCTATTAGGGTTGTTAAGGCTCATCATATATGTTGAATTCAACTCAATGTTATCTTTAAATAAGAAGTTCATGATGAGAGAGAGAGACTAGATAAATCAAAGGTGATATAAAATCAAGGAAATATAAAGGGGTAGATAAGAATACAAAGTCAAGTGGGTTGACCTAGTACTATAAACAAGGTTTGAAAACTAGGTAAATAAGGATACAGAATCAATAGGGTCAACCTAGTACTATAACTTGGGATAAAAAATAGCCTAATAAGGATATAGAGTCAACAGGGTCAACTTAGTACTGTATCCTAAGAGGCAAATAAAAATACTAGGTTGACTAAGTCAACCTAGTACTATAAGTAGTGGAAATAGATAGTCTATAAGAGAATGTGCTGAATAGAATGATAATGTATTGAAATAAGAAAAAAATTGCAAGTACTTTTTAATCAAGAAATGAAAGGAAACACACAAGCAATTAGATCAATGAGGATGATCTAATTGAGGCACATAGCATAAAACCTTGCATGAATGCTAGCCAATGTAATTTTTTACAATACAACATATAATGAACAAAGAGAAAGTAATTAAATTGGAAAGTAAATGCTAACTAATTGTTCATCTTAAATGTTGTTAGATTATTATAGTGTTATTTTAAGTGTGAAAAGGAAGTTGTCTAAAAGTTCGGAACTAGAAAGCAATCTATGGATGGTTTTAAGACATTTAGGTTGAAAGGAATCTATGTTGTAAATGGTACTAGCTTTGTATTGGGGCCTACCCCCTCACTTCACAATCTTACAGTGATAAGTGTGTCGGGTGCTTTTGCAATATATACCATTATACACATGTTTATACTTGGATAGAAAACCATGTCAGCTTTCCCCTTGGTGATGAAATCCAAGTTGGTAGGCCTTAGGTAGACTATTGTTTAAATGTATTTTAATATTATGTGATTTGGTAGTGTGTGTAAGAAAGGAAAAAATAGTGCAATTAAACGGTATATTGAAAAACCACCTAATTAGACTATGTTATCTATTCTAGGCATGCAAGTAACTGAAAGTAAAAGTGTGAAGTAATTACTAGCATATAGATGTTATTTCCAACTTTAAAACATAATATAGTGTTTATTTAGATGATAATATATGCAAACATTATAAAATAGAGTCAACAATGTCATTTTTATACTACTAAAGTAAGAGTTTATTAAGAACTATATCAGTAGTGTCAACCTAGTCTTTCAGATAGAAGACAAAATACATACTAGGTCAACCTAGTTTTCTATATGAGGGTAGTTTTAAAGACTACAAACTATGAAAAATCAATTAACAAAAGAACTGAAATGATAGATATAGAGAGAAAGTAACCTTGGTGGGTTGGAAGATGTAGAGGAATGTGAGATTGTTGTTGACGTGCCTTGAATGTTACTTGAAAATTTTGTAAACTATGTTGACTTGGTCAACCTAGTTATACAATTCCCTATTTTTTAAGCCTATGAAGATGACTATACTAGCATGGTCAACCTAATATGTTTTCTAGACACTGATTGGAATACTATACTGGCATAGTCGACCTAGTATGTTTTTTTTTAAATTTGTAAGAGTATTATGTTGACCTATTTAACCTAATAGCCTGTCTATAATTGAAAACTTATACTATGTTAACATGTTTGATCCAATAACCTATAGTTGATGAATATCTATACAAATAGAATAAATTCATTTTGATGGGATTGTGTGTTAAACCTATGATAGAAGTTAGAAACTGTATCGACCCTATCGAGCTAATATTGCAAATATAAAAAAATAATAAATAAAATGATAGAAAATATAAAAACATGAAATAAAACCTACAAGGGTTATATTCACACCAATTTCACCATAATGTATGCAATCAAAAATTCATCCAATCTATAAATCAATCCTAACTCAGAGAAGATAGATCCTACTTACACTTTTGATTGGGGATACATTAGATAATAGATAACATGACCAATATGTGGATCTACTAAACCTAATTATGGGATATCTTATCAAAAAAATAATTCTAGGGAGGGTTATAAAGCCTCTATTCAAGTACAATTAAGTAATAACCCTAATAAATCCAAATGTTTTCAAATTCACTAAACTAATAACAAGTAAATCAAAGTTTAATCTAGTGCTCACTAAAGCTTGTGACACAAAGTGTGGATAAGAAATAAAAAAATTAAACATGCATAGAAGACATATACTCACATCAATGTATAAGAAATCCTAATGCAAGGAAGAAAAGTACAAATGCATATTTATATACTCTTACAGAGGAGGAATGGTGTTAGGAATACTTACCTTTGAAGATGAACCTGTCAATCCTCAATCTCTCCCTTAGCCAAGGTTATTCACAAGAGGTTGTTGTGGTATGTAAGGATGAAAAGGATAAATCATCTCTAGGCTACACAACCTATAAATTCATCCAAAAGACTTATCCACAAGACAAGATATGTATCTCTAAAGAAAGTATGAAACCCTAAGCTTGTTCTTCAAGTAAAATGATGGATAAGTAGATGCACAATATCTCTTATCTCTTATATTCTCTAAATAATGGTGAAATGATTATGTATATATAGATATATTTAACTCTAAACCCTTCCAAAAAAATTTGGCCAATAGGGTTGACCCAATCAAACTAGTACTGTTATGGACAAAAATTCACTAGGTCACAAGCTACATCAACCAAGAGCTGACCTAGACCTTAAACTAATTTTTCCCATAAGAGTACAAGGTTGACCCAGTTGACCTAATAATATAAACTATATAAATTGGTTTTAGTTGAGGAAAATAGGTACAAAAGATGGGAAATGATTAGAGAAGTGTACAAAAGAGGAGTAATAGATTAGGGTAATGTTTTAGGAACTGGTTGTATTGGTAATAAGTGGAAATAAGAAACAAAAATCCTAAAAATAACTAATTTTATATCCACCCCTTTATTGATGCACCCCTTAGGGCATGCACTTAGAGAGACTAAGACTTGATGGGTTCTTACAAGATAGAAAAAAATAGTAATTGATAAATGTTGAAAAGTGTATACAATATGACCTAAAGCTCTATTATAATCACAACATGCATTCACATGATAATGTTTAAGTAAAGGATGAGATGTTCTTAACTCATGATATGGAGGTAAAGATATTATGTTGCATTTAAGTAATCATTTAAGCACTTGGAGAATCTTAATTAATAGTTTAATTTATCTACACTCTTGGTAAGGAAGGGCAAGCCTATCATGTTGTTATGATACCACATTCACTATTTTTTTACCTCATTATTAGCTTGAAATGTAGTATTGTCATTATAATTAACCTTTAATTTTGATTCATCTTGACATTTTGGGCCAATAGTAGGGGCATGAGACACTTAATTAAGAATTTTTTCCTCTACAAGTTTGATCTTATAGTTTTAAATTGATGTATGACAAAGCTCATCAAAATATGGATACATGTTAAATATCACTTTTCATTAATATGTTGAATAAAAATGTTAGATAAATTACTTTTAACTCACTCTCAAGTAATTGGTGAGACATATTTATAAACATAGTTTTAATTTAAACACATACTCATTGATATAATCATTAGGTCCTTTCTTAAAATTTGTAGTCTATGAAAACATAACCTTTTGGCTACCATCAATGGAAAAATGAGATAATAAACTATTATAAAATTATTAAAATAACACACATAGCTCAATATTATGGCATAAAACCATTCCAAAGTATGGTCCTTGAGACTATTATAACTAGCAAAGAGAATGAAATGATATTGATCAGCTTACCAATGTACCAAAATAATATGATGGAATCCTATTATATAGGAACAAAAGGAATACCCAAAAAATAAGGAGGTGGGTGGAACTAAATACATTGGGTAGTGTAAAATAGTTAGGCCCATGAAACCTACCTACCTAAGTGGTTAAAACCACTATAACCATAATCATAGGAAATATACCTTAGAAAATATCCTAAGGTAATACAATAATATGCCAATACCCTCCCTTAATGACAAAACTAGAAACAAGATCAAGTTTGTCCATGAATTTTATGAACTTGTTTGATCCAAGTGGTTTAGTAATTATATCAGTTGAATACTCTATAGTGGGGCAATAGAAGAGATCGATGTCTTCATTCATAAATAAATTTTAGATGTAATGATGGTGAACCTACTAAGCCCATACAAGGACTTTATCAACCTAAAAATAAGATTTTCCTTATTAGGAACCTAAAACCCCTATGGCTAAACCATGTAGACTTCCTCCTCCAAATCTCCATTCAATAAATCACTCTTGACATCTATTTGGTGCACCTTCCATCCAAACTGAGTATAAATAGAAACAATCAAATGAAAAGTTACCATATTTGTATTAAGAGCAAAATTCTCTTCATAATCAACCCCTTTCTCTTGTGCATAACCTTTTACAATAAGTATGGATTTGTGTTTGTCCAAGGAACCATCTACTTTGCATTTTACCTTGTAAATCCATTTACAACCAATGGATTTATTTCCTGGTGGTAGCTCCATGAGCTCGCAAGTCTTGTTTTTCATTAATGAATCATATTTAAATTGCATAGTTGATTCCCACTCATGTTTCCCTTTGTCCTCTAAAAAATAATAAGGCTCAAATACATGTGAAATATTAGTTGTTAGAGCAAAATTATCGTGCTCACCTCCATTACCAGACTACTTTTCTAATCTCAATCTTCTTCCTTCCACACCTTGTGGTAAGTTTCCCTCCTTTAGTGCTTCTATTGTGGTAGAATACCACTTTGGCTTCTTTGGTTGTTCTGTTATAACCTCACAATGACCTACAATAATTCCCTCCCTAGAATGTGATTCCACTAATGAACTAGAATACTACTCAACTTTCACATCACAACTTATAATAGAATCATTAGAAGAATATAATGACTCAATATCTAAAATTGTACCAATTTTTGTGAAGTATGACATCTATTCATTTACTATGACATCTTTATTTACCATAACTTTGTTAGTAGACACATCAAATAATCTATAGGCCTTTGACTACTCATTATACCCAATAAACATGTATGCTTTGCTTTTCACATCCAAGTTACTTCTCTTTTAACTAGGAATAACTATAAAATCTACACAACCAAAAATTCTAAAATCATTTACATCTAGAGTTTGACCTGACCAAGCCTCTTTTAGAGTCATATTATCCATTAATTTTGTATGACTTTTTGTTTAGGATCTATACCATTGTATTCACTTCTTCTACCCAATATCTATCTAGGAAATTTTTGCTTTAGACCATATAGTGACCCATGTCCATCACCATCCTATTTTGCCTTTCCACAACTCTATTTTATTATGGAGTTTATGGGGTAGTGTACTATCTGTGTATGCCTTTAGTGACACAAAACTTCTTGAACTATTTTGAGATGAACTCACCCCCATTATCCATTCTAAGAGATTTCACTGACCATCCCACCTATTTGTCATCCATATCTTTCTAAGGAAGTTAGAAAACCAATCAAATTTCTTCACTAGAAAGTATACCAACTTTTTCCTAGAGAAATCATCAACCAAAAATAAAAAATAAAGGGCTTCAAAAGGGGTAGGTGTCTACATTGGACCATTCAAATCCATGGGTACCAGATCTAATACTCCCTTAGCTCTCAAATCTTTACAAATATAAAATAAATGTCTAACTTGCTTCCCCAACTAAGATCTAGTACATACATGATGATTATCCTAAATATAAGAAATCCCCTTAACCATCTTAGTCTTTCTTAATGTATTCAAATACTAGAAATTCAAATTCCCATACCTTTCATGCCATAGTGTACTTGTGCTATCAACCACTACAAGTGCACTTTCCTTTACCCTTTGTTGATCTACAAGCTTATACAAGCCTTTCTCACCAAATTTAATATCAATAATGTTTTTATCTTTGGTAGTGACTAAACATTGTTATTATTGAAATTTTACAACAAAATCAGATTTTGAAGTGATCTCACTAATTGAAAGCATAATTTTGTTTATATCAGGCACATACCTAACATTATTAAATGTCTACCAAACTTCACCATTAAAACTAATTTAAACATTACCATATCCTTCACAAAATGAGTTCTACCTTCTCCTAAAGATACAAATTTATTACTATTGTCATCTTCAACAAAATCCACATACTAGTCCTTACGGCATGTATAATGACAAGATGCCCTTAAATGAAAGTACCAAGCTTGATCCATTGCAAAATTACCATTGGAATCCATGAAACCAAAATCAGGATATGTTTCCTCATCTTTACCTTTAGCTATATTTTCATGATGAGCTTTCTTTTTGGGACACTAGTACTTATTATCCAATTATAATCTAAATTCAATACTATCAGGTACTAGTGTCTTCTCCTGGATAATAGAAATTTATAGAGCTCTTAACAGGATAAAATAACACTAAATGATTTTTTGGATTTCTTCCAAGCATCATACAGTGTACATCCTATGTGGGAGAGTAGGAAAAAAATTTGGGCCTATTATCCTCTCTTGTGCCCTCCTTTCTCTCTATCACATAGTTGAGGTACCTTCTCTACCTTTTCTCTACTAATATGGTTTTTTGACTAATCACATGGAAAAAAAATGATTTTTCTCCCTCTCACAGCACTCTATCTGGTACTTCACGCTCCTTCTTAACGAGTCAATCCTTTTTTGCTTCACAAGCTTCCCAAGCTTCCTAAACTACAATCTATGATTACCATATTAGAACCAACAAAGAGAATTAAATTATATTGATCAGCTTACCAACATACCAAAATAATACAATGGAAGCCTATTATATAGGCACAAAAGGAACACCCAAAAAATAAGGAGGTGGATGGAACCAAATACATTAGGTAGCATAAAATAGTTAGGCCTATGAAACCTACCTACTTAAGTGGTTAAAACCACTATAACCATAAGCATAGGAAATATACCTTAGGAAATAGCCTAAGGTAATACAATAATATGCTAATACAGATTCTAGGAAAATCTTACTCAATAATATATCATTTTACACAAATTAAAAATAAGAAGCATAAAAATAGTTAATATAATGTGAGGTATTATCATTACCATTAAGTAATTCAAAATTATGTATAATGAAACTATTTTTAAAGGGTATATAAGGATCACATGAGCCAATGGGTTGAGTAATATCTCATGAGTTATGTGACTCGATATTTGAGATCCTTGAGAAAGTTGTTGAATTTATATTTTCATACTTTTAATACTTCATTAAAGTAATTCATCTTGAGATGTAGGATCCGAATTATAATTATCACTTCTAGGATTAGATACACTAGTGTTTTTACTAAGACATGACCAAAATATTGAGATTGAGAAATAGGTTGATAAACTAACTTAGAGATTTAACTTTTTGTGTATTTTTGGAAGCTAAGAGGAACTCAATTAATTTGTAAATATCTTGCGGCATTTCAAAATTCATTCTAAAAATTTAGATAGACATTGGACTTATTAGTGATCAACTCTATTGAGGTCATTAGGATGAATCCAATATGAACCATCATTGGTATCTTGTGCATTTTGCTCATGGTGATTATCTTGTTTATTTTGGTTATCTTATGCATTTATATTTTGTTCTTAAAAATATTCATTATAAATGTGTTCATCAAAAGATGAACCAATATGTTTTTTGGTAGAATCCATTTTAAGTTGACTATGATCCATGGGAATCTTACCTAGCCTAGCACTTTTCCTTAAAGGAATATTAGACACAAGCTTCTTAGGTGGCATATAAAATTAGCATGAAAAGGGTAAATTAAAGTAAAGGGGCAATCTATAAGACCCTAAGAGAAAAAAAAAGTTTAAAACCCTAGAAGGTTAAAACCCAAAGGAAAACCTAGGGTTAGACAAGGTTCGATTAATACATGAGTTCTCTAAATGTTCTATTAATTTTTAAATTAATATTTTAATTAATCCTAAATTAGATAAATTAAATTGAATAAAGTAGGTTGCTGAAAATATAATCCTAAACATAAAACTAAATATGAATAATTGAAATAAACAAAGTGAAACATAAATGAACAATGTTAAACTATGAAAAATAAATATACTTAGATTTTTGAGTCATTATGTGACTGCACAAGAAAAAAAATTACAAGAATAGAAATAATGCATAAAACCCAAAAACTTCACAGAAGATGATCCTAAGTGCCTTAAATGATAGGATTGCCCAATAGGATAGAAGTAATAATCATTGTTATCCCTATTAGATTATTTTTTTCTTTTGTAAAAATTTATAGCTTTTGGAACAATTAGGTACAATAGTGTAAATTAGGTCTTATTATACTGATTTGATCTTTGGAACTTATGTAAATACCATTATATGCTTGTTTGAAGTTACAAACCCTATATTTGTGCCATAAGGAGATAATTTATTATGAAATATTAAAAGGGCTTAGTGGATGGAGTTATGATAGACCTCAACACCCCACTATGTTGAGTGTTGTCTACATTTAAATACTACAAAGAGGGATCAAACCTCCATGTAGTTCTCCCAACTAAGTTTTTTATGCAATCCTATATGAATGACTCTATAATTGAATTGAATACTTGATCATGTTTGGCTAGGGATACATAAAACTAAATTCAGACTTAGCTCATGACTGCTTGAAGTGCTCAAAATTTAATCTATAAATAATAGGGAAGTTTTGTCTAATGTGCACTTGTGAAAATAAGCATGTGTAGAGTTGATAGGTTTTCCAAGATGATTGAAATTTAAAAATTGAATATAATTTTATAGTGATTGAAGAGGTGGAAATCCTAATTAGAATCTTATTAATATTTAGGCTGACCCTAAGTATACTTTCCTTTTTTAATTTTTGAGTATTTACACAAAGGATAGGATCAACAGATAGGGATAGGATTGGCAGGTGTTCCAAACCAATTGGGTAGTATTATTTATTTAGGAAATGTGTTGAGTTTTAGGTCTGAGTTAGAGCATACAGATGTGTATATGTGTTTTAAATAATAATATCATTTTTGTAAGTGATAGTGAATGGTGGTATCCTCTTATGCTTAGGATATGTCAAATTAGAAAAATAAGTGTTAATTAAGTGCACATGATAATAAATTATAAAAAGGGATAAAAATTAGCATGATCAAATATTCATGACCAAATTTAGGTTCCTACACCATAGCTATTTATAGTGATATTCATTATTTTATGGTTGATGATAATCTAACTATTCCATCTATTATTGATAGAATGCATTTTATTACTCTTTTAGATGATGATTGTGAACAATAAATTTTTAATGATCTTAATACATTTGATGATGTTGATCCACATAAAGTTGTTACCTTTGTTAATTTTAGAGCCAAAATAAAAAACCATCTATAATTTCTAAAAGATTTATTGTATATGTTTTGATCCACACAATAATGAATTAGGAATAAGGAATATTTTATTGAGCACATTCTCATAGATCTTTTGTATAATACTACACCACCTCTTAAAGGCTCTACATATGCATTAGGTGGTGAGGTTAGTGCTTCTCATGTTACTATAGATCCTTCTATGCCTCCACTTAGTACTACACCTCATTCTCAGGTAAATCCTTATATTCTTAAACAACGTAAGGCTTTTATTATTTTTCCTACTATCAATATAATAACCAATGTGTGTCCACAACCAAATTATTATGTTGCATTTATTGATCTTGGACATATTTAAAACACCAATCATTACACTATTGCAACTAATTTTAATCATAAAATGGAATTTATTCCTACACATATACTTACTAATGTTAATCATACACCTATTATTACATCTACTGATCAAAAAATACAAAAATAACTTGATGATATGTGATTACATATCTAAAAAAAATTTAAATAATATAGTGAACCTATCCATGCGGTTTCATATTATATGATGTATTACACAACCTATTAGATATGAAATTTATTTTTCACTCCTTAGCTCCATTTCAAGTAATTAATTTACATTATAAAGTGGAAATTGGGATCCTTCACTTCATACTATAACTTATTTTCATCTTGTTTTAGTTTTCACAATGACGATTTAGATATAATCAAGCTATTCCCTAGAATTATCAATAGATATGGCTTATATATGTTGTACACCCTACCTATGGGTTATATACATTGATGCAATGATTTGGTTGATATTTTCTTATCACATTTTTTTTATAAACATTAGTCAAACAATCACATTTTCTCAAATTGCTCAAAAATAATAAGGATCAAATGAATATCTTTCTATTTATGTGCTTAAATATAAATCCATGCTTACAAAAATGTAAAATCAAACCCTCGATAGTGAGCTTAAAATTATATTCTCAAATATATTTTTCTCCCTAGTTAAGTACAAATTCATGTTTAATAATTATGAATATTTTGATGAACTTTTCCACACAATACAAAAAAATTAAGACTAAATTTATTCAATCTATCATGTTAGCATCCTCTAACTCCAAATATAAGGGAAATACAATATTCAAGATAATACTAATGATGCACCTAATTTTCAAATTATTAATTAGGCCAAAACCATAAACATAGTTTCAAAAACTAATAATAGACTTATCTTTCCTGCTTATATTAAAAATTAACAATTTAAAACATTAACAAACACACCTCACTAAGTGCTTAAATTCTTGATTGAGTGTAATATCTTTACTTTACCCAAGACATATCAATTTAGATTATAATTGATCATTTCCTAAAAGTTATAACATATAAACCTATGTTTTGATTAGCATCAAGATTCTAGACAATCAATGATTAGAATTATGAAATAAGATTCAATATCTCATCAATAACAACACTCATTGAATTAAAGGCCATAAATATACATTGAATGAATCTATCACGACATCTAATAAATGCTTACAAATGTTTAAAACTTCATTTCTAAATAATGATACTAAAAAAATATATAATGTGTGCATATGATGAAAATTTTACATCATTCAACTATACCACATGAGAATGAGATTGATAAAATCATTATCATGGTTTTGAGTTCTAAATGAAAAGAACATTTTATTAATTTTATGACCATGAGATACTGAATAAAGAATCAAATTATGGTCCTTTATGAATTTATGGTTTTTTTCCCATCATCATTTTAGCATGCATGGTATAATGATTAACAATGCTTATAGAAAAATATATTATTAGTATGTCATGTTTATCTATCCAAGACTACACTGAAGAGAGATTCACTTAATTCTAAGTTTTACCCCATATTTGGATAAAGTTGAAGCCCCAATTATTAAATTCATTAATCAATTAAAATTTGAATTCATATTAAATAAGAAAAAGTACATTAGATAGAGAATTGATATCCAAAAATTAGGGAGTCAAATATCATCTTCATATCTCCCACAATCAGTCATTTCATCCCCTAAATCTCTCACAATACTATCTTCTACAAAATATCTCCTAATATCTCTCAACCATGCCAAAAACTCCTATTATAATATGATTATTACTCATGTAATAATCACTTACATTATGTTCTCTGATTATTATTTCCCCACACACATTAATTAACTAATAGTATAATGTAAAGCACCTAAGTCCTAATCACCCATGTGATCACTAATCCTAACATTAATATGAATATGATACTTTGTATTTATGATGAAATTTGATGTACACCACTTTGTGGTATTACATTATTAGTTGTAGTTAGTCCTCAAACCATCCTAGTTTGGTTTTATGTAATTTTAGATACAAGATCATATAATCTATTACTTGGATGCCCATGGCTTAATCAAATGAGAGTGATACCTTCTATATTACACCATAATATAAATTTTGTGCATAATTATAAATCATATACCATTTACAATAAAATATGTGAGCCACTTATCCAACATTAGATATCACATATGTCATCATCTAAAGCATTTTTTACTGAGTGAATCTTTCAACCTTGTGTGATACCTACTACTATCTCACCACCATAATTTATTTTTCCTAAAAAAATTTTGTCTACAACACAACCACATATTGTAATATATCCTAGATCTTAGATTCCCATAATTTAACCTTGATACATACAATTCATTACCATCCACATTGCAAGGTTGATTTGCAATCTCATTTCTACTAATCGTATTGAAGCATCTATTTTATCACAACATGTTCATATGTTTGAATCTCAATAGGTTATTTTAGCTCCTCAAGCTCACAATTCACATATCTCTCCTTGGGATGATGATTGCACTTATTGTCCATCTCATGATTAATTTTTTAAAACTTCATATGACACATCTAAGTTCTATAGTCTCCACTATCACATTATAGATGAGATCATTAGTTATCCATAGTAGCCTATATTTTATGCTTCATTGATATATAATTATTGTACCATGGTTTTCTTAATGTACTTATCTTCTTTCTTGTATATGTCATCTTTTTCATGTGGCTTCCTCCCTTGATTTTATTGCACACACCCTATTTCTTTTAGACTTGTCACCTTAGCACTTTCCTTTTGTTTTGCCTAAACATTCTTTTATCCCCTTAGTTTTAATTTCTTATAATATTACATGGTCCTTTTACCTGTTAATTTTTATTTCATTACAAACAATGGCATAAATTTATAGATGATAAAAACATATATATCAAGGCTTTTGGACTTAACATGCATTGAGTTTTGAGGGAAGTTATAGGTTTTTTGGAATCTTCACCTTCTTCTTCTTATTTATTGTGCCCCTTAGCTTTCAAATTTGAGATAATTTTCATTTATGTCCTTTGGATTTTATTTTTTTATTAAGTTTTTCTTTCTACTTTTTGGTGCATTCTCGTGGGCCTTCTTATTGTATTGCTTCTTTTAGAAAATTATAAAATATAAAATTAAAAAATTACTTTATTTATGGATATATATCATGATTATGTGCTTATGATAGAGGTTTTAATATACATGTTACACACATTTTTATCATGGTATTATTTATCTGGGTAAGATTTAGGATATATAAGTTTCTATGATTATGGACTTTCAAATGTTACACATCTACTTTTTTCCCACACCCTGGGGGCATGATCACATTTGTGGTATGCCATACCTTAGGGAGATTTATATATAATGGATTTTATATTGATACATTTTATTAATTTCCATGTACCATTTTAAGCCATTTACATTAATTATATCATATATTTCTAGTACCTACATCTTGTGTGATACATGGATATCTACATTGTGTGTTTGATTTGTGATTTTTACATTGTTACATTATATGTGTGTGCCTATGTTTGGTCAGGTTTTTTTCATTTGTATTATTCTATATGCTTGAGAATTTTGTGTTTTGATGGCTTGTGTAGTGTTTGTCCATATAGGATCCTCAATTTGTCATGTCATTGTCATTTCATTATCATGTTATCATGTCTTTTGGATCATATGTCCTTGCATGATGATTTCATATATGTATTTACATACTTGGGTGTGATTTAAGAGATATTTCATGATTGTTTCCATTATATATATTATGAATATAATATGATTGGTTCCATGGTCTTTACCATGCATTTTACTATTTTTAATATTACTATGCTTTGTGTGTACATTTCCATATTATTTACTATGCACCTATGGTGTCACACTACTTATATGTGCTTCATTTTTTGGCTCCAAGAATGGGAGAGGAAATTTAAAATTAAATTATAGATAAAAGTATTTCACACCAAAAATATGAATATATTATTTTGATTTGAATTTTATAAAGAAAAGTGAAAGGTTAGAAAGCTTCACATGTGGTTACAGGAACAAACCAACTTTCCTAAGTAACCATCTTATTTAAATTTTAAAAAAAAACTAATTATAACATTAAATAGCTTTTGGATCATAAAATAATCTAACAAACTCCCCCTTGATCCAAAGGGTATAGAAAAGATCTAGAGTAATGACTCTGAAGTCATCAAGAAAAGTTTGTTGCAACTATAACTATTACACTATTCCTCTTAGTACTGATCAAAATAGATGTTTTTCTATCAAGAAGCTCAACCTATGAGTTATGTCATAAAAATATAATGAACATGATCAAGGCTACTCATCCCCTATGATCATCATACCATACTGTAGTAGAACTTGATCAAAGCCTATGTAATTATAGTGACCCGCATAAGGTCCCACACAAGAACCCATCCAAATGATGAACCTATACTTTGTATGGCACATCTTCATGCCCAATAAATTTTGATGACCTTTGTTTAACACTGCTAGTGATAGCAACCCTTATCAACTTGTACTATCATCGATGACTAATCAATGTCCAACCAATGACTAAATCTTATCCCCCTATCAAGTGAGAGGTGAGAAGCCATGCATCGAGAGAAATTAAAAAAAACTAATCCTAATCACTTCTTTTCATGATTATCAGGTATAAAATGCCAAAAAATGAAATGAAAATAAAAAACACAAGATAAAATTTATCATTCAAGCATTAAACTCAAACTCTAAAAGAATAGCTAACTGAAGAGGGTAATTATCCTCCAACCTCCAAGGATCCTCCAGCCTCCAATTTTTACTTAGATGGTGTCAATCAAAAGGATCCTAGGAATTGTAATGGATGGTATTATCTCTGAGAGTATGAAATGATATTATGAAAATTTTCATTTCAAAGTTGTTGGATTCAATTGAAAATATACCTTTATACATTACTTTCATTATGTTTGTTATAGAAACATATAAGGACACCTCAAATTACAAAATTAACCATTCTAATGTGTTCAAAATGACCAAAAACCTATAATTTTACTGTTCACATGACCACCTTCGCATAAAAGATTGACTAGTTAAAAATTTGATTCAAGAATCTGAAACTACACCCTTATATCACCAATTTGACCCAAAAATAATAATTGGAGGGGATTTTAACCCTAGGCATATTTTATTGGAAGAGACTAACAAGATCAATTTATCAACCTCCCCATCAACAAATTTAACATGTGGGCAAAATATTACACATATCCTTAATTTTCAAGATGGGAAATAATTATAAACAAATTACATTGAAATCTATTGTTAAAGCTATTTTCTTGGGTAAATAAAAATTTCCCTAGCTCTGTTATGAACCCCACCAAAAATCAAATATTCAATTAAAAACTTGTACTCATTCCACATGCATAGAACAAAAGGTGAATGGATTTTCTCCTTTCAAGTACTGTACATAAAAAGCTTATTGCACCATTGTTTAGATTTTAGATTGTTTGCACTATTTTTATATTGTTGCACCTTATTGTCAATAGATACTCCATAGAATTATCTATTAAGCCAAATTTTTATACTACACAAATATTCCTTCTTACACACTATACAGTTGGATGCTTTGACCAAAATGTAAAACAAAATTATGTAAAAATTTTGTGCTATACTCTTACTGTTTGGCTATGAAATTAACTAACAAAATGGATACCTTAAAAAATATTATTTGAACATAAAATCATCATACACTGTATTTTTTGTGTTGTGTTTAGATCCACCACCGTATAGGTAGAATTATAGGATAGATTTGAGGCACAAATGAAAAACACTGTATATGGATGACACCATATTTTGGCAAAATCATTGACTATATGTTGATCTATTTGCTCAGTCACTAGATAGAGGTAAATAAACTAAAAAAGAATTGTATAGATACTATGAATAGCATACAATATTATGTATGTAGATAAATAAGGTCAAGAAAATTAACCAAAAAATTACCAGATGTACTTTTGTATTTCACTATCTCTTAGAGAGAGAAAAATATATTATTTGCTTCCAAAATGAAACACAAAGGTTGCTTACTTCCTCAATCCTTTTGATAATATGTATCCTATTCAATCCTCTTGCCAGGATTTGATACCACTATTGGCTTTAGGAATGGGAGAGGAAATTAAAAATTACATTGCGGATAAAAGTATTTCACACCAAACATATGACTATATTATTTTGAGTTGAATTTAACAAAGAAAGGTGAAAGGTTAAAAATCTTCATGGGTGGTTATAGAAACAAACCAAATTTAACAAGTAACCAACTTATTTAAATTAAAAAACAAACTAAATAAAATATTAAATAACTTTTGGATCATAAGATAATCCAACATCATTATTATATATATCCTTAAAAGTGGCACATTTTATACATTAGAGGCATACCATTTATCCCTACCTTACTTTTACATTCAAGTATTGTACCCTTTCCTATATCCTCAAGTGTATTGCTATGATAGATATCTTATGCATACAAATCATTCATTGGGGCTTGTTATTTCCCCACATCTATTTTGTCCTTATATAAGGATGTATAGATTCCTACTGAGCTTTACATGATGATCTAATATGACATTTAAATATATGTGGTTTATAAAAAATTAAAGATTTTAAATGCTTCAACTATATATATTTTATAACTTGGTGAATTTAAATTTTTATTTTGAGATGAGTGATTGCAGTATAATGTTTTCAATCCCTCACTCGTAAAGGGGGGCATACATCCATATATTTCAAGACTTTCAAGATTGAGTAAAAGATTGATAAAGCATTTTTCAAGATTTATCAAAAGGATTGACCAAAATTATAGCACTAGAAATGGTCCTTTTATCTACTTATTTTAGCAATAAGTGGATTGAGTTGACTAAAGCCCCTAATAAGTGCT
This sequence comes from Torreya grandis, assembly GCA_037957365.1. Lineage (NCBI taxonomy): Eukaryota > Viridiplantae > Streptophyta > Pinopsida > Cupressales > Taxaceae > Torreya > Torreya grandis. The sequence goes on along the minus strand of JARHVA010001482.1, from coordinate 1,064,754 downwards.
AGAAATGTCTAGGACTTGTCTAAAAATTTCTAATAAATATAATAATAGAGTATGGTTTTCAATTTTTGAAATCATGGTTTGAGTACTATACACACATAAAGTTGGTATTAGACACTTTGGAAACATTTTTTTTCACATTTTGACATGCTTAGACATTGTGTACACATGTGACTCTTGTGCATACTTTCCATCTATCTATCTAACTACCTATTTTTTGAATAAATCTATTCATTGGAAATACCTATTTAGGATTAGCCTAGTCTATACAAGAACCTTTTTTTATCAAGGAATTTGACTCAAGAGAGGAGGTTAGTGTGGTGTTAGTTCCAAAAATAATGAAATCAACACACTAGAAAGCTAACATCTCTAGGCCTAGATCATGAGGGGTGCTTAGTGATTAAACCAATTGAAAACACAAATAAAATTCATAACAGTGATAACTTCCTTACCTTCCTTGATTACTCCAAGAGATTTATCCATTGGCTTATTTTGATTGTGCTTAAGAAGTCTTCATCAATGGGGGTTGGCTATCTACATCTCATCTCCTCCTGGCACCATGTTTGTTTAGATTTGCCTTGATGTTTGTTAAAAGTGGCTTGGATTGGCTTAATTTTGGCATTATAATACTATGAATTTGCTTCATGAAATCCAATCATACATTATAACTCTACTATGTTCCAAGATAGCTAAATGAAGAGCTCTAGGCTTGCTTTTATAGGCTTTGAAATGACATGTAATGGTTTAAATCTTAACCTTGTTTGGCTTAGTTAACCCCAGTAGGGTTAAAAGGTGTCAAATGGTCATGATTAGCATAGAATAAGCATGGGTGGTATATTTTACAAAAATGACAACTCATAAAAGCTAATGATGAAAACCTAGGATATTCATTGATTTTTAAATTTCCCTTTTTGATGATTGCTTTAATTTCTCATGGATGAATTTAATTAGGATTTGATTAGTATTTGATTAGGATTTTAATGTTAATTAATCTTTTATAGGCTTTTGAATATTTTCAAGATTTTCAATTAAATGATTTGTGGATTTGTTTGATTTAATTGATTTATGGGCCAAATTGATTTAATTGCATGTGATGAAGCCAAATTTGAGGTGTTTAAAAATTCTTAGACTAGATGTTCAATGATTGGTAAGAATTGGTCTAAATTTGAGTAAAAATTCATTGGCGACCAATTTTAGATGTCTATAGTTTGCCCCTATTTGGAAAGATGTTGCAAACCATAGGCACAACAATGTCTTCTAAAATAATGAGAAAAGGCATGTATGCCTGAAAGAATATGATGATTGAAGAAAAATCTCAAAATGGTGTTTGGTAAGCCTATAATGATACCCCCTCGAGGGAGTGTCCATCACATTTTTAGATGAATGGTTCTTTAAAAAAAATAAGAAGAAATGTGGAATTAACCCATGGGTGAGATTAATCCAAATGACAAAATGTTGCGTGCATTGATTTGTTAAAAAAATAAGTATTGATTTGCCCATAGGTGGTTATAATCAATAAAAAAAGTCAAAATAATTGTTTTCCTAAAGGAATTTATAAGCATTAAGTAACCTAGATTGGATAAGGATGATTGGTTGATTGATTAATTGATTAATTAAAAATATGTGCGATTGATTATGTGCTAGTAGGGTAGATTAGCAAGCATAACTCAAGGATATAACTTGTTTCATAGATTAAAGATAAGGAGGTGAAAACATAGATGCATTAGTCTAATTACTCAAGAAGCCATAAACAACCAGGGACATGAGGATGTATATACTAATGAAAGAGATGAATAGAAGAATAAGAATTGATCAATATAAATGATTCGATTATACCTACCAATGAGGAGATGATCATCTTGATTAGCATTGATATAAATAGAATGTTCAATGTATTTATTAGATCAATATGGGAGGGAGGCTTTGCCAAGGGTACCAAGGAGATACTTCACTACCACTCCATTTCTTGTAAGACTTCTTGAGCTAATTTTTCCTATAGCACATGATAGTATGCCTCATGATATAAAACACCATGAGAACTTGGCTGAAATGTGCATAAAGACTAACTCTTGATACAATAAACAATTTAAAATAATGCATCAATGATAAAAACCATGATGATAATGTTGATGTATGAATATGTATAGACTCAAGAATAATATGCAAGTAATCACCCAATGAACACATATATACTGAGTCAAGGCAACAGTGATGAAAGCAAACAAATAGGCAAGCAAACAAACAAACAAAAAGTTTGAAAATAAAATAAATAGAAATCATCCTTTAATGGATTTTTCCTAGTAGGGAAGATTAAGGATAACTGACTAGGCTTAGACAAGACAAATGTTTTTGGATTTTTAAAATTTTGAATGTTTTTGGTAATTTGGAGTATCTCAACTCAATCAAGAATGATGAGATACTAAATGGTCCAACCTCATAAAAATATGAGAGCATGGATAACTTGAATGGATGCTTATAAAATGGCAAGAGTGTAATGGCAAAGGGGGATTGAGTTGATCTTAATAATAATTGAGCATGACCCACATAATCTTAAAATGGCCCTAGGTCATAGTAGTTCCACCTTTCAATGGAGGAATATGACTAGTGTAGCAGCCAATTCAAACAAAACAAACATAGTTGGTATGATGGAATAGTATGACATAAGAATGGTTAGTGGGTATGTCAAGGCATAATAAACAAATATTACCCCTAATTTTACCATAGGTAGTTATAACTAGGATATAATGGATCAGATCAGTGATACTATTTTGCCCATAGGTGGTTATAATTAGTAGCAAGACCAGTGAGACACTGATTCACCCCTATAGGAGGATAAATCAGGCTCACATAAATAAACATGATAATAAGGAAATAATAAAAAAAGGATGAAACTACCAAAACTTTTGCTATACTACTCCAAAATACTACCTCTATATGGAATGCTTGAAACAACTACTAAAACTAATTTAATTATACATGTTGAATGTGAAACCAATGGATGAACCAAGGTGAAATAGGCTAGGATAGGATGGATCAAAACATGCTATAGTTAATAGAATGTAATGATAGGATAGATAAGTGATAGGTTGATAGACTGATAGGATGATTGGATAAAATGGTAGGAGGGTTACCCCCAAGTGATAGGGTGAATGACAAGGTATGCATCAATGGCAAAAGAAATGGTAAATTGAAATGGTATGGTACATGTTTTTGGTTGATGATGGTGGTTGGTTTTGGATATGTTTGGCCTAGGTATGGTAAATTATTATGTTTTTCCTATTGATGGGGAGATACACATCCTACTCAGAAAATGATATAATTAGAATAGTCAATCCTATAAACTATTAGCCCATACCTCATCTGAATAGCTACTCTATCAAGAATTAGCTATAGATATAGATGTCAATGATATTTTTGTGATATTCATTGGTCATTCATTCTATTTCCTTCAAATGTCAAGACAAGGTATCTTTGTAACCTATTCAAAGGACAGTATGGCCATGGATGGTAAATAGGGATAAATGTTAGATGATATTTTTGATTGGTAAATAGAATAGTGGTTGATAATAGAATAAATGAAGGTTTGGAAACAAATACAAATTAGGTTTTCTTAGCACACACAAGTTTTTTGATTCTAGATTCAACATAAATTTGGATGTGGTAGGGATGAATACTTCTGAATATGCTCTTGATATGACCAAAAAAAAAATTGTTGTTTGGGTCTAAGAGTAGCTACCATCTAATTACTCTGTAGATGGGAAGCTATATTAATTTGATCTTTGATTTTATCTTCATCAAGTAGTGAAGAACTTTTATTCTCAACTATTGGCACCTTGAAGAGGTTTTTACCAATGAAGTTATCCACATTATCCCATAGTGCTTCTGAGAAGGTTTCACTAAGGAATATCTACTTTTGACTTTGATTATCTTCTAACACCTCTAAAAAGTTTTCACTGGAAGATGTTGAGTTTGAAATTTGATTTTCACCCAGTGCCTTTGAAAAGGTTTCATTATGAGAGGGTTCTTATTTTTCATTATTTTAGTCTTGGCATCCTTACTATTTTTCTTCAATTGATATATTGCCATGGATGCAGTTTAACAAGATTTGATTTTTTCATTCCCAATCAACACTTATGAGAGCAGGAATGTCAATGCAATAGATATGTTAGTTGATGGTAATGGCCTATGGAATGGTAATGGAATGGGGAGAGGTAGCACAAGCCTCATATAAGATACTAAGAGAACTTATGTTGATGTTGAAGTAATCACCATAAAAAATTGTGGCATCTGAATCTGAATCTAAGTTTAACTCACTAGACTCTAAATTCACTATGGAGACTAATGGTGATTCTACTACTGATGCTAAATCTTATGTTAGTTAAAAAATAGATCTTGATTCTAATGTGTATTCTTCATCTAATGTCAATGATATTATAAAATTATTCTATTGAATGTTTGGTTGATTTAGTTGCTGATGTTTTGATTAGATTGGTTGGATAGGGACTAATTGGCCTAGTTTATGTATTGATTGGATTAGTCTTGATACTGATTGGATTGGTTGGATTATTGATTAGATTGGTTGGGATTGTGATTGGATTATTTGGGGTTTTTATTGGATCGATTTAGGTTATGATTAGATCTATCCAGATATTGATTGGATTGGTTGGGGTTTTGAATGGATTAGTTGGGGATATGATTGGATTAGTTGGGGTCATGATTAGATTGGTTGGGGTATTCTAAATTGGATAATAGTTGGGAATGGATGAATGATGTTTAGTGATTGTATAATGGGTGGATAATTTATATCTTGATTGCTCACATAAGCCTCAAGATGAAGTCTTGAAATGGTAGTGATAGGGAATTGTGAATCTTGATTGCTCACACAAGCCACAAGATGAGGTCTTAAAATGATATGTTTAGGGCATTTTGAACCCTAATTTCTCACATAAGCCAAAGGAGAAGGTCCTAATAGGATAATCTTTAGGCATTATGGAACTTGATTGCTTACACAAGACAAAGGATGAGGTCTTAGAATAGAAATGGTTGGGCATCATGGAGCCTAGTTGGTTTCACAAGCCAAAGATGAGGTCTTGAAATAGAAATGGTTGGGCATCATGGAGCTTGATTGCTCGCATAAGCTAAAACATCTAATTCCTCCTTAGAAACCATATCATCCTAGTTGGTAACTTGATTTGGATTGTAAGAAAGCATTTGACTTTGTTCCTCAAATAGGTCATGATTGTAGTCAATTTTTTTTACCATTCTATCATAAATTTGACTATACTTGAATCCACCATAAGTGTGGCTAGACATATCTACATCAATGAATAGATATCCAAAACAAAGAGGTTCTAGATTTCTACAAACTCTAAAAAATAATGTCTAAAGGATAAAAGGTTCAAACTTGGTCTAATGTGGTTGAAAAGGGGTGGAACTGTATCTCCAAAATGGTCTATGCTAAAACTTGGCATAAAATAGTACAACATTAAATGTCATACACACAAAAAGTAAAGCATTTGAATAAAAACCAACATGTCAAACTTTATAGCAAAAGTGTTCCAAATAGGTCTCAACTAAGAAAGGGAAATGCTACTAGGTATTTTATCCAAATGTGGAGTCAAAATCTAGGCTCAAATAGGCTATGCTAGGACTTATGGCCAAATGGTGTCAAAATCTAGTATTTAAACAAATATGATGATGAGATTTTAGTCTAATAAACTAGAAACACTTTGACATAAACCCGACACATAGAATCAAACATAAACATGATCAGTATGTATAAATCACAAGGCAAAAGGCACTTGGAGAAAGGTTGTGTCATTCCAAATAAAGGCACAAACAATGATGAGGATAGGCTCTAGTTTTAAAATTTTGGTAATAAATTAGCCTAAGTTACACAACCTAAAAGAGAAATATTTATGTATCAGCCCCTGCATGTCGAGGCCTAAATAAAAATCAATCAATGTTTGGATCCAATATTGGAAAATTTAATTTAAAAGTCGAATGTTGAAAGCTAGGCTATAGTTAACCAAATAAATTGGGCAAATTTGAACAACGTGACTCTATTAAATGAAGATCTAATAAGACTCAAATGATTGGTTTTGAAAATGATAGTTGATACAAGACAAGTTTTGAAATAATTTGGGTATCATAACAGTGTTATCACTTCCAAAAATATGTTATCAATGTTTTATTTTAAATAATTGATAAGGCACAAGACTTGAAAATGATTTGGGCAGCATAATGGTACCCATCTCAAATAAGTGACACACACATAAACAAGTTTAACAAAAATCTAAGAAAAATGTGTGTGACAAAATGACCAGCATAATACCTCCTTGAACAAAGGAGTGACATATAAACAAACTTGATTAGATGTGATTTAAACAAGTAATATTTTTATTCTCAAAACACCAAGAAATAAAAAATAAATGACCAAAATATAACTAAGTATCATCAGCCTAAATCTTATCAAGGTGTGGCAATGTGGGGTTGGCTAAAACCCACTAGTTTTTTACCATATAAATTGATCTCATGTGTACACACTTTCACATATGCACACATAATAATAAACACATCAATTGAATCCATGTCAATCACCTTATTATTAAAATTTCTTGTCCATTTCACAACCACTACATCTGTCACTTTCTCAATGTAGTGTGATGTCCAAATTGATCATACATCCTGGGCTTAGCTTACCACTAATGAAGATGGTTTAACCATTCAAACCACCATCCTAGTATGGTGATCCCAATTTGTATACCCCCATATGGATGGGGGTTAAAACACTATTAGGATATGAATCCCTTGGTCAATGCTTCCCTAAAGAACTCTTGAGAGGTAATGACACCCACTTTACAAGCCAAAATGCATGAAAATAAAAGATGAGAAGAAAGACTTTAGGGTTAATTTTAAATCACCCAATGTTATGTGATCTTAAGGAGATCTTAGGAAAATTTATATCTATGCCTTAGACTAGGCACTAAATGTAATGGAAAGGTGCTTTTGATCCCATGAGTTCCCTATAAGGGATGGGGGGAGAGTATATAGGCGTTATCCTTTTTACAAAATAAATAATCATCAAACAAGCATGGCATAAAAATGAACATGCTCAAAAGCATAAAAACTATATGATGTTTATTTAATTTTAAGGAACCAAATTGAAATGTATTATGAATTTTTGCCTCTTTGGCATTGATGGAAACTTGGTAAAACATTGAAAAACATCTAAGGCATAAAAAATGAACTAAGTTCTTTTTAGACACCCAAAAGATGATGTGAGCAAGATTAAAAACATGTTCAAATTTTATTAGGTTCTTTGTTATACACCAATTGAAAATTTTTTATTATGTTCTTGACCCCTTGGTATATTGACAAATTCAAAATAACTTTCACAAACATAAACTAAGCAAAAACATAACCATATTCATTTTAAGCCCTTAAGTCTAAATGTGTAAGTTTAGCCTAATTATTTTTAAACACAAATTTGAAATGTCAGAAACTATTTAAGCATCCAAATTTGTGTTCAATGTCTAGCTTAGCCATGTAAAAATAAGAGAGTGTCCCCCTGCTTTGAAGCACTCTTGTTTGTTAGCAAATGAAACTTGAATTTGAGATCTTAGGTTTAGATTTTATTTCACATAATGACCAATGACAGTCATAAATAATTTCTAACCATTTTGAGGTAATCATGATGGTTGGTTAGTAGGTAACCACCGCCAGTCAAGTAGAATCATTATCAATCCATAAAGATCATCGATGATGACTTTTGAACCTAAAGGCAAAACAATAAAAGGTAAATGCATTAGGTTAGTCCTGGTTAGTTTAAAGATCAAGAAAACCTATTAGGTAAACTTAATTCTAGTGGTTTAAAAGCCTTTGAAACCAAGAAATCAAGGATATGATTAGCAAAAATAATCAAAAAGAAAGTTTTAAGTTCATTTTTCCCCTTTAACCTAACCATTGATAGTCTCATAGAATCGGTGGCAGTTGGGAAAAATTGTGGCCTATTTAGACCAAATCATTGATGGTTGTACCTGATCATCATCGATCTTTGTGTAGATCCAAGATATAAAAAGAAAACCAAAGACATCCAAAATAAGGTTAAAAATACAATTTTAATGAGATTAAAGCATCCATTTCTTAGTGTAAGACCTATATAATGATCTCCTTGATATTTGGGGTGTTCATAGTCCCACTAGGCATGTCATTTTTTATCAAGGAATTTGACTTAAGAGAGAAAGTTAGTATGGTGTTAGATCCAAAAATAATGAAATTAACACACTAGCAAGCTAACATCTCTAGGCCTAGATCATGAGGAAAGATTAGTGAACAAACCAATTAAAAATATGACTAGAATGTAAATAAATGACAACTTCTTTACCTTTCTTTATTTCTATAAGATATTTCTTTATTGGCTTACTCGGATTGTGATCAAGAAGTCTTCATCAATGGGGGTTGGATATCTCCATCTCCTCTTGGAACCATGCTTTTTTGGCTTTGGCTTGATGTTTGCTCAAAGTGGCTTGGCTTGGCTTAATTTTGGCATTATAACACTATGCATTTGCTTCATGAAATCCAATCTTGAATTATAACTCTACTATGTTCTAATCTCTCTAAATAAAGAGCTCTAGGCTTCTTTTTATAGGCTTTGAAATGAATTGGAATGGGATAAATATTAACCTTGGTTAGTTAACCCAAGTAGGGTTAAAAGATATCAAATGGTCATCATTATCATGTAATAGGAATGGGTGGGATATTTTCCAAAAATTACAACTCATAAAATCTAATGATGAAAACCAAGGATATTCATTGATTTTTAAATTTCCCTTTTTGATATTTTCTTTAATTGCTCATAAATGAATTCAATTAGGATTTGAATGTTAATTAATCCTTTTTAGGATTTTGAATATTTAAAATATTTTGAATTAAATTATTTGTGCATTTGTTTAATTTAATTTATTTATGGGCCAAATTGATTTAATTTCATGTGATGAAGCCAAATTCGAGGTGTTTAGAAATTCTTAGGCTATATGTTCAATGATTGGTAATAATTCTTCTAAACTCGAGTAAAAAGTCATTGGTGGCTAATTTTAGATGTCTACACCTTTTACAACCCAAATTAGATTATATATATATATATATATATATATAAGTCTTCTATATTAGATATTAAAGAGTCTTCTATATATATATATATATATATATCATTGATTTTCACTCCCATGATAGTACCAAAAACACTAGGATAGTTTTGGTTTACCTCAGGTGTCTACTTCTATTGGCATTTCTAGGAACAATTAATAACTAATTTTTAAATTGGGAAGTCTTCATTGAGTTAACCTAGGCATATTTCATGGGTTAATCATAAAATAGATATTAAAGAGTAAAATATAAATATAAAGCAATCCTAAGGTGATAGTCACATGAACATCACATTTGGTAACTTGGCAATTACTTAATCATTACTTGATAAATATACTATCACTTTCTTGAGACATTATCACAAAGGCATAAAAATGTGAAAAAACCTTAAAGTATCATCCCTATATCTAAGTTTTAATACACATATAGGTCAGTGTTGTATGGTTCCAAGTGTCAAAATCTAAATATTGCATTACATACAGATTTATCATGATGTTAGACACATATACAAAGATAGGAGAACTACATGCATTTTGATCCCTCTCCATATTATTAGAACATATGTTATGCTCAATAATTAAGTATGGAGTGGTTTGGGTTATCCAACCCAACATACTAACCCATTTTTAAAGGGTCACATTATGGTCAAATATGTGGTTAATGTTTCAAAAGAAGAAGAAGCAAATTTAAGATCAACGCATAGGATCGAAGGTAAACACACACACAAAAAAAGCATCTACAAGTGTAGGCACAATGGTCTAAGGTTTCATAGACCTACATAGTCTACAAGTAAATTTCTAGAAGAGACATGATAATAATAATAGATGTAAGAGTCTCACTATTATGACTATGTCCTAGTAGGGTTTAAGCTACATTTTTATAATTTGAGTAGTGAAAAAACATACATATAAAATTTTAATAATTTAGGATGACTATCATGGTGATAGACTATAGAAATAAGCTAAGTATATCCCTCATCTATTTATTTGATAATTCCAAATATATTAAGTAAAATTTCCAATTCATATTAGGGTATTATTTTTATATTTTACATGATATTAATTAGCCCTAGTTTCACATTATTTAGATCACATTAATTTAAAATAATTAAATGATTCTAGTGAACCCAATCATTATGTATGAAGGAAATATAGATGTAATTAACCTATGAAATTAAATTATCTTAATCCTAATCTAAACTCAAACAATATCAAGATAAAACAACAATAAAATAACAAAATAAGTACTTACAAACACATGCAAAGTTTGTCACCTTTTCTATTGTGCGATCAATGGTAGATTTTCTATTTGTGTAGAATTTGGATGCTAGATCCTTTATCCAATTAAAATTGGGAATATGAATAATTTTGATAAGAAAAATTCACTCTTGATGGCTTCAATTCGCTTGGAAATTTGGTAGCACTTCATTAGCTTGAAGGAGGATGGATGAAAGTGATGGCATGCATGCCTATTTATAGTTTTTAGAATATATATCTAATAATGAAGGATTATGTGAATATTTAAAATTATCCAAATAATCAATGGTGGAGAATGAGTCCTCACCCATGAATATGATGACTAGTTCAAATGGTTGAGAGAAATAAAGAGTTGGTTAGCTAAGTCACCAAGAATGGGTTAAACTATTTGACAAGTCAAGGGGTGACTCAAGGGTAGTTGAGTAATTTAATGGATTGGTTTAGTGAGTCAACATGTGAAGGAGATAAATGTGGAGGATGTTTGGGTGAGGTGGAAAATCTAAATTTATTAATTAAATTTAAACTAAAAGTGTGCATAATTGATTAACTTTTAATTATTTAGTATTTGAATAAGGAGGGAAATATCATGAACTTCAATTCAAATTTATTGAATAATAATTAATTTTAATAGGTTAGTTTCAACTATAAATAAAATTTAGGTGTCTACACATTGAATTGAGCATGAACTACCCCAAGTTTATTCATCCTTTAGGGTTTGACATTTTCTTAAGGTTTCATATTTTTCCTCTATTAGGTTTTGACTTTTAGATCTGATTTATGATTTTATTTCATTTACATAAAATATACCCTAACATGATTGCAATGGATGCTAATAGTTCATATTTTTTAATCCAAGCTATGATTTTCATGGTTACATGTTTCTTTCCTAAAAATATAATATGTTTATAATTCATTCAATGACATGGGTTAAATTCAGCTATAATAAAATTAATTATAATATTAAACATGATTAAATATTATATATCCTTATTAAAACATATTCTATTAAATGTCTAATATAATATGCTTCATGTTGCTAATCAAATGTATAGGACATGTATGACCCCTTAAGTTATTATTCCCTCCAAACCTCTTGGTAATGGTAGCTAACATCCCTCCCTAATTATTCACCCTAGGTTTATATTCAATATGAAGGTTCATGCTATCACAACCTGAATAGGTAGGGTAAATAGACTTGTATTAAAAAGTGGAGATAATCAAAATATTCCCCCTAATCTTCCTCCCCCACCTTAGGTACCAACCAATATAACTAGAGATTAACTTAAGAATAATCTAGCTATAATATATATTATAGTTTCTTAAGATGTCCATAATTTATAATGACATTATTTATATAGCACAATTCAATGCAATTTTACCAAAAAATATTGATTATTTTTATTTTTCATTTATTGTTAATACATTAAAGGATAATGAAGACACAATTTATTTTGAGAAAGAAGATTTACCTACTCAAAATATTATAGAACAAAATATTACGCTTTTTAATTCAAGTATGGATCTCAAATAATGGGGTGAAGCATGTGCTCATATATAATGAAGTGGGGATGAACCATGGAAACATATCATTTCTTCAAACACATGGTATTAAGATTGTTTCTATTCATAAATCAGATAATAACATCAAGGGTTTTTATTATGGATATTTTCAAGTGTTGAGAAAACTTACATTAGATTCCACAATGGGGCCTAAATAGTTAACACCTATATTTCAATTTATGCCCAACCGTTTGTATTATAATCTAATACTTGGAAAACTTTGGCTTTATGTTATGGAAGTGGTATTGTCTACTCTACATTAGTGTTTAATATTTTTGCATGAAGGATGTATGGATACATGTCCAATGAATAACAAACCTTTCAAGGTATTTCAAATTAATTAAGTCTATTTAAGGGTTTATACTTTAATTTGATGTCAATCCCTCCTCCATAATACATCCATTACAAGTAATATTGTTAAAATGATTACAAGTTTATGAGGTAGGAGAGATAACCAAAGCCACTAAATATCAATCACCTCTAAACATATCATCTAACCAAGAATAGGTAAGCAAATGTTCACATGTGAATGAAACATAAAATGATAAGATACCATATCTTTAGTTATTGGTCAATATAAAATATCTTTATCAATGATTATTGAAGATAATAAAAATGATAATAACAATAAAATTCTCAAGAACATAGATGATTATTTATCTCTTTTAAAGTTTACACTTATAGGACCAAGAGAGTACCAAAGATAATCTGAACATCAAAATCATTCAAAAATTATGGGGTCTCCTTTATATGTAATATAATGAAGGAAATGAACCCCTTCTAAGAAAACACAAGGATACCAATGATGTAGATACATCCCTAGAGGAAAATATAAAATGTAAGTAATTATAAAGTGATTTTTTTATAGTACATCAACAAATATATCATGATCCAAATTACAAGGACAACATGGATGTAAATACGAATTCTTATTGCAATATTCATTCATGATAGAAATCTTTCACAATAAGTGTTCCATTGAGACAACACTTTTTAATATCTAGTATGACTCAATCACAAGAAGCACTACACATTTCATAATGTATTGATGATGAATATACAACACTTTTGGAAGGTTCATTCAACAATAAAGAGTTCTTGGAAATAAGACCTTCTACATATCAAGATACAACATTGAAAATAACTCATTTTAAAAATAAACCAAGTGTTATATTACAACTATTATTTGATAAGAATTCCATCATTATACATTCCACTATACATTAATTTATGGATCATTTATCACATCAAGAAGGTAAGTCATATTGTAGTTATCATACAATAAATAGACATGTAACAAATAAATATGAGTCATTATGACAAAAGATTCATAGGTTTGAGGATCAAGAAATTATTTCAATCATACAAGTAAATGCATCTAAGATGGATACATTAGTTTATACTTCTAAAAATGGAAAATATCATGTAACATATACAAGTGTCCATGAATAAACTCACTGACTATTTAATTTTATAAAATTTGTATCACACAATAAAAAATCTACAACACACTATCTATTATGAAAGGGAAATATTAAATTATCGATTACTTATGGTCCAAAAGTTATGGATGCATTGATATTTTTCATGCATCCTATGAAACAACTACACACTACACTTAGACAATAGTAGTTGGAGCAAATTTAAATGAGTATTGGTGTTATAATTAATTAACTTATATTCAAGTTTTAAAATAATCCAATCAATATTCAACATGATGGAAAGGATGAGCACCAAAAGATCAAACATTTAATAAAAAGTGAAGTGGCATCACTTAATACAATGATATGTGATCCAGCATATGGTTTTTACCCTAATTTGGATAGATGATACCCTAATAGGATAGAAATGATTAGAATAATGCCTTAATTATAATTTATAAAATATATATAAATATACATGCTAAATATAGTAATGAATATACAACAAGAGGTCAGATGAATCTTAACTTGTTTGTCACATAGATCTAAATTTTGTGCGTTCTATATGTGATTCATTCTTACTTATGCATCATTAGGATTACTATTGGGGTTAGAAACTTTGTTAATTAAATAACAATCAAAACCAAATATGTTTCTATCACCTCTATCCCAATGCCTCATGAGCTAAGGCAAAGCTAAAGAAAACCAAAATCAAGAAAAGAAATAAACAATTATTACCTTCATTTTTAGGGATTATTCACCTTGTCATAAGTGAATGTGGCTTATATGTAGTCTCGTGAAGTATTTGGAAATTTTATTGTCGTGAAATACACCATCTCCTCTTTAAATTATTGAGTGATTTAATTGATAAGAGTGGAAATTAATGCACAAGTTAGCTTGATAAATTGGCATAGTTTCTCTATTAAACATAAGCATGGAATATGAAGAGAGGTTCCCCTTTATTTATAGGTAGATTAATTAAACATGAGACCTCCATCTTGCATTCAATATGGAGAGTGGAGAATTCACCCTAAGGAATCACATGGATCACTAATATGAGCCCTTCATCTTGTCCAAGATTAAGGGTCAAGGATGATCCTCAAAATATCCCAAGGGGGATTAATATGGGCCCTCCATCTTGCATGTAAGATGGAGGGTGGAGAATTCCCCTCCAAAATATCTTGAGAGATGAAATGAGAGCCCTCCATATTACTTCCAAGATGGAGGGTGTATAATCCTTCTCAAAAATATCTTAAAAGATGGAATGAGGGCCCTCTATCTTGTCTCCAATATGGAGTGTGTAGAATTATCCTTGGGTAGTGCCCTACATGAGGTGGAAAAGGGAGAATTTGAAATAAATGAAATTAGAAATTCTAATTCCATAAAATGTATAATTAGAGGAAACATTAATTAAACTAATCAAAAGGATTAATTTAATTAATATGATATGAATATGAATTTTATTGATGTAATTACAATAAGAGGAATTAATTAATTAACCAGAGAGATGGGCTAATGAGATGTTGAATGATTGGTGGAGTGGTTTAGTTGTGCCCAGTCCCACCCAAGTTCAAATCTCAAAGGGTTTTTATAGGTTAGATGTGGCTATTAACTCGATGGTTTCAATGTGATCAAATTATTAATGGTTATATAGTTCTCTTAAGGAATGGGCCCTCAATTTGTGCTCCAAAACCAGTTATAGCTCCGATCAAAAGCTAAGCACCGATCTAAAAAAATTGACTAGTGATGATGAGAAATATGATCAGAGTGTTGATTTAATGGTCTAGTGTGGTGAATTGCCCCAATTGAGTATGTCTTAAGGTAAATTTGACCTCGTATGTTGGATGAATAGAATAATTTGGGATGAATAGATGATATTAGACTAGTTTGTGTATAATTTGTAGAAAGTCATTTCATTTTGCAATTTTGACATGTATGGTGATTAAAATGGAGTGTCTACATTTTTCCCCTGATTGAGGAGGAATTTTTAAGTAAAGAATTAATGGATTATATAATTTTTTCATTCCCAACCAATAAGTGTGGGAGATTTAATGGAAAGATAAAGGTATGATTTGAATGAAATTAGTTATGTATTATGCCCCATCAAGAGGGCATACAAGGATGATAGATGTGGATGGGATCTCAAAAAAGAGAGGAAGAAGCTATAACATAAGAGAATATTAACCCATGGACAAGATTATGCCACTTGAGAAAACACTTGCACACTTTTATTTTTGACTATGATGATTTGACCTAAATAGGGCATAATCATAGAAGGATACATTCTAAAAATAAGCTACACACTCTAAATTTCCTAAAATAGAATGAAATATATGAGCATGGAATGATTATTTTCCCCACACAAGGCAAATTGATTTACTTAGACCCAAATAGGGTGAATTTAGAAAGGACACATCACAATGGTAGCTTATTCATTTGGATTAATATTGATCAAGGATTATTGACTATACTTAAGATAAGAATTTTTTTTTTGGATTTTGTAGTTGTATATGGATTCACGGAGCTTTGATTTAATATATATAGAGATATATATGCATATAATTTTCATTATTGTCTCATGTGATGTTTATCTCATTTGATGATGTCTCCTTTACATACATTAGATCTCATTGATATGATTTTGATTTTGAGATGCTCTTTTGATGAGATAGATTTTATGCTTAGTGATGTAATATGATGTAATTGATTATGATGTTTGTGTATGGATATCAATGGTTATCATGAGTTTATCATTGTCTTATGATTGGATCAGATAGAGAGATAGTTTATTTGACATTATTATGTGACTATATATTTGATACTTGATTTTAAATATTACAAATGATATTATACATCATAATCTAAAAATGAATCATGATAACACTTATTTGTAAAAGTGAATAAATTTTAACTCAAACGTAAATGGATACAATTTCAAGAAAGATATGGAAAATCAAGTCTGAAATGTAAAACATAATGCATTTAAATTAATTTGAATTAAGATACAAATGTTCACAACTTAAAATCTTGATATGAATAATAAAGACTTAAATTATAAATCATAATTTACTAAACTAAGGTAAACAAGTAACAAAAAAACACACAAGCAGCACACAAATACACAATCAAAAATAAAGAAACATTCAATTAGTAAATGATTGTGTATGGAACTAATGCATTACTCTTGAAATCAAGGGTGTGATAAAATAATTGTGACTTAAGAGGGGGAATAGAATAATAAATAAGGGGTGGCCAAGATGACTCCAAATACCCCATGTAAGTCAATGTTGCCTACATAGTCCCATGGACTTTAGGCCAAATGTAGTTCTCCCATGGATTGGGAAAGAATAAAGGTGATGACAATTAAAGAAGATTGATTATAGAGGAAAAATAAAAATGAGATTGTAAAATGATGAGGGTGTATATGGAATGAGCTTACCAAAATGGTGAGCGTATGAGATAGATTTATGTTCATAAAATAATGAGAGTGTAGGATAAGGGATGGTTGTGTTATCCTTAGAAAACTAAGTGTTGCCTACATAGTCCAATTGGACCTCAAACCACTATAATATGACATAAATTGGGAGTAGAATTCAATAAGTGTGATAAAAAATGATTGAGACTAGATAGTTAAACTCAAAAAATAGTGAGAACATGAATAATTAACTCACAAAATGGTGATGACATAGAAGAGAAAGAAAATTAGTCTTAATTTTGAGTATCATACTCATGATGAGATGGAATCACCTATGAGGTAATTCAGTATTTACCACCTAATTATGAGTGAATGGAAATCCAAGTTGACTAACAGAATGACAACTAGTCAATGATATAATATTAGAGAGGGGCTTGAGAAACTTTTAGGATTTTTACCTTGCAACTTAGTAGGGTTCTATCTAAGGGAATATTTAGATGTTTAAGGATTTTTTGGAATATTTAAATGTTTAGGAATATTACAATGTTTAGGATTATTTAGGAAAAAGATATAAACAAGATTATTTTGACAAAAAAATATACAATATACAAGACATGGTTATTTTAAAAACATATATCAAAGAAAGGAATAACTACAGGTGTAAGGACTCAATAGTGAATAGGAAACATGAAAGGGTCATCCAAAAATGAGTTAATCATGGAGTACCATTCAACATCACATTAGAATAGGATAAAACTTCTCTTATAATAATAAATCAAGATACAAAGGAATTAAATGAGGTAATGTAAACAAGAATGGCCAAGAACTCAAAGGTTCTATAAAATTCATACAATCAATAATTTTGTGATGTTCAACATCCTAACCTTTCATTTGTAAAGTCATTTTAACATAAACCATTTTGTAACTCTGATTTGGTCATGTTGAATTTTACTCTAGATTCACCTATTGTACATGTTTTAATCATAATCTAATCAAGGTGGTAATAAAAGAGGGGATGAGAAATAGTGAAGGGATACCCCCAAGAAAGGGTGGGAATGAGAGGATACATAGATTGGATAATTGTTCCCCAAGTGGGGACACTGATAGATAAAATCTTGAAAACCCAAACATAAAAATGCTTGAGATGATAAAATCTCAACAACTCAAGCATAAAAATGATTGAGATGCATAATGTTATTTGGCTCACCTGATTCATACCCCTTTGGAGTAGCCAACCTATATGTATCAGATCCATAACTAGTTGTAATAATGAAGGTTCCCAACCAATTGGGTTTAAATTTACCTTTCTTATCCCACTCAGTAGTAGTGTTATTTTGGTTTTATTTTAACACAAGATCATCAGGTTCAAACTCTCTAGAGATAATGTGCTTGTTATAACCCTAGCATATTTGATTTTGATATTATTTGACATGATTAAGGGTAGTTATCCATTTCTCATTTAATATCTCTAGCACTACTAATATGACCACTTGATAGTATTCCTCATCAATAATGTCCCATAATTAAATATGTAAGGAGGGAAACTTAATCTTGATAAGAAGGATTTCTTCAGAACCATATACCAGGGAATAAGTTGTCACACTAGTGGGGGTGCAGACATTAGTGTGGTATGCCCACAAGACTGGGAATATTTTCAAATACTAATCATGACCAGTGTCATTGAAAATATTTTTGAGAAATTTAGAAATGGTTTTATTGGACACCTTAGCTTAGTCGTTACTTTGGGTGTAATAGGGAGTGGAAAATTTTTGCTTAATATGGAATTCTGAAAAGAGGGTTACAACATCCTTATTTTTAAAGGATGTTCCATTATTTGAGATAATGGTGGAGGAATGCCATAACAATAAATGAGGTTTTTTAGTATGAAATTGTAAATTTTCTTACCAATTACATAATTAAGAGGGATTTGCTCTAATCATTTAGTGAAATAGTCAATAGTATTGAGGATATGTTTTTTTTTCATTTGAAGAGGTGGGGTTAATTTTTCCTATGAGATCAATCTCCCATCTATAAAATGTCCAAAGATTTGTACTTGGTTTAAGTGCCTATGTTGTAACATGAATAAAATCACAATATTTTTGATAAGTCATACACTTCTTGACATAGGCACATGTGTCTGCTTCCATAGTGGGACAATAGTAACCCATGAAAAGTAACCTTTTAACTAGTTTCATATCGTTAGTATGGGCCCTACAAGTCTCTTCATGAACTTCCTTAATCCTAAGTCATATTCTCCAAAATATAAACAATGAAGTAGAGTTACATCATAACCCCTACAATACAATATGTTTCAAAGTAAGGTGTAAAGAGAGGTAGTTGGGATAAAATATTTTGTATGGTTACATGATACGTCATCAAAAGGCTTTAATCATAGAGATAGGAGTAAATGTCTTCATACCAAAGGAAATTGGGACCAGCAATGATGCATATCATTTTAGAATATGAATAGTTGTATGCTGAAATGATCAAATTTTTAATTAAAAATTGGTACTCTTTGATAGTAAGAGAGATTGCAATAATGGATCCAATGGTAGCCATAGATTCAATAAACATGTTTTTAGCTTGAGGGACCTATTTAAAATAAATGAATTCAAATTTGATCTTAAGTGTATCTACCATGCCTTTGTAAGGCACAATATTTGCATCCTTAATCTAGTATTGATTAGTTTCTTGATTAATAATCAGCTGTGAATCACCATATATGAACAAATGTTGAATATTCCACTTAATTGAAAGATGAAGCCTGACAAGCAAACTTCATATTCAACTATGTTATTAGTGCATGAAAATCCAATGTGAATGGCCTTGGGGATAAGATCTCCTTGTGGTGTAATGAAAAATATCCTAGATTTAAAACTATGAGACATGAAAGAGCTATCAAAACATAGATTCTATTCTTTGGATTCATCTAGAGTCATAATAAACTCATCAGGAAAGTGCACTATTATAAGTGTAAAAGTTTGAAGAGGTGATTTAGGAAATTGATTTACTAATACATGCCCTTTAATATCCTTCTAGTGTGTAGATTCGATGTCAAACACACTAAGCAACATTACCCATTTAGCCATTCAACCAATATAAGATACTTTTTTCTAAGAGATATTTTAGAGGATCCAATTTTGTAATCAAAATGGTCTTGTTGTTCAATAGATATTGTCTAAGCTTTTGATAAGTGAAAACTAATGCAAGATAAGATTTTTTAATTTGAGTATAATTATGCTCATAAGTGACCAGTGTTAGACTAAAATAATAGATAACTCATATTTTTCCTTGATCATCATGATGGACAAGGAATACCCCCAAGGCACTTGTAATTGTGGATATGTACAATGACAAAGGCTTCTTAGGCATGGTTAGAACTTGTATTGGAGGATTTTCTAGTTATTATTTGATATAATACATAGAATGCACATACATAGGATATATAGGATGTGTAATAATTATCAAAGAATAACATAATAACTAGATCAATGTACATAATGAGTGAACATGGGAAAACCTCCAAGAGTTAAAAAACCCACAAAGTAATTATTAATTTACTTGAGAAACTTTAAACCCAATACATATCCTTCTTCAATGTCACTTCCTCTCAATCATGCCTTCACAAAACTCTTTAAATCACCCAAGTATGTTCAAATTTTTCAAGTATAATTTACCAAAGGGGAAAATCCCTTTATATAATAGGGTGTGGAGGTGGACCATTGTAACCTACAAGTCCAACCTCTCCCTAATAATATTTAAAATCAATGGTAATAAATAAATAAATAAAAATGTTTTATTATTTATTTACATGAGGTTTTCAACCTATGTTAATAATTAATAAATTATTATTATTATTTAATTAACTGAAATTAGCTAAGGGTCCATAAGGAAAGCCACTTAGACATTAAATGTTCCAACACTCCCATTTAATGATAAGTGGGGATAAATGTCATAGTCACATTATTAAAGAAAATATACCTTTTGTAAATTTGAAGGATTTAAAAACTTTCATCATTTCAAACATCACCTTTTGAAAAAAATAATAATAATCTATAAACTACTTGAAAGTAAGTTTACACTAACATGATCATGAAACTACATCTCGCAAATTCTCATGAATAATAACTAAGCATAGTTGGAGCCTTTTATAACAAAAATATCTCCATTACAAATTATGTTATTACATATTGGGTAAAAAATTAAAACTTTTACACAATGTTTACTTAAATCACATAACTTTCACATGATGTTTACAATTCTTTACAATGACAGTAAGTATAGAGAAGAAGAAATAATGCATGATTGTTATGAAGTGGCATTTCCATGCACACTTCCACTCAATGGAAACCTTGAGAGGCCCTGCATTATATAAAATTGATAGAACTTGGTAGCACTAAGTGGTTTTGTGAAGATATCTTCCACTTGTTCATCTATAGCACAAAACTATAGAACAATATCACCATTGATTCTCTCGAATAAAATGCACATGAACTTTAATATGTTTAGTTCATTGGGGATACATTAGATTTTTTATAGATATATATAACTTTGGTTATCATAATAAAATATGGTACTATGAGAAACATTAAAATGAAGTTATATCAATAGCCTTTGTAGTTGTATGCCTTCTTGAGTAGCTTCCATAACATTTTTATACTCTACTTCAATAGAAGAGATAGAGATAGTAG
The DNA here is from genome assembly GCA_037957365.1 of Torreya grandis. NCBI lineage: Eukaryota > Viridiplantae > Streptophyta > Pinopsida > Cupressales > Taxaceae > Torreya > Torreya grandis. The sequence continues at coordinate 1,043,267 of JARHVA010001482.1, read as the reverse complement.
GTTATTTTTTACTACTCTAAGTGATAGCACCTACACTAAATTATAGAGAATATTTATATAGTATATATCAACTCAATATTATATACTTTGAAAACTTAGACCTTAATTTTTGTTCTCAAAACTAGACCTTTCTTTCTTCTGTAAGTCTCACATATGTTGTATCTTGGGCCCCTTGGCCTATCTCTTGGTCTGACCAATATTTTTGTAATGACCTAGACCTTCTATCTTGACTAGAATTTTTTAAATGTACTTATCATCCACCTCTATAATTTTTGATCTTATACCTATTTTCCTACTCCCTATACACTAGCATCTTAGACAGACACTAGTGTCGATGGTAGTGCCTTGACCCAATATAAGTGTCTTGTGCCCTAAAGTCATGTTTTTCAAATGAAATGTATCCTAGTGGTCAACCTAAGTGATTTAATGTGAGTTAATTTTCCAAAGGGATTGATATAAATAAAATATCAACCTTCATTCATTCTTCACCTATAAAATACCAAGAGTGACCAAGGTAACTGATCAAAATCACTCTATTAAGCATTTAATTTAACAAAGCTTCCCAATTTCCATACTAGTCATAAGAAAAACATGTCTATATCTATTAATTACTAAAAAATCAACCCAAGAGCTTGATTTACCAAGTTATAAGCTAAGTCAATAATGCACTTGATTTCAACATATTGCACAATTCACACACAATCCAAACACATCAGGGAGAACTACATCAATTTGAGGCCCTCTTCAGAGTATTGGATAAGTAGGTAGCACTCACTAATAGAGGGGTATTTTATATCAACATAACACCATGTTCCCATCAATGTATTTTTCCCTAAGGTCACCATGAAGATGAAGAACTAGGGTTTTAACATTTCATGAGGAGCGATAGTCTATGACCTAGATCTAAATGCACCAAAGTAAAGGTGAATTAAAACCTAGAAGCATCCAAATGATCAGATCCTTTTATATTAGGTATTTTTTACATGACACTTATGTTAAGGTAAGATAGTAATATCAACACAACTATCCTAGGCTGATGTTAGTGTCTGCAACTCCAAAAGTGTCAAATCTAGAACTGACGATTGTTTCATAATCATCTTCCAATCCACTTCCTATGTGTTCTAGATATATAACTACATTAGCATCAAAACTATATAATTAAATTACTTATTTTTCATTTCTATGAATATATTCATTGTACTTTTCATATTTAGCCTATTCTTAATTTTATAAATTTAGCATATGTTATATCTCATTTTGGTACCCAATTGGCCTACTATAGAGATAATTTATCACCCTTGTACCCTACATTATCTCTATTCCATTTGACCTTGAATACTTCAATATAAACCATTGTAGGTTTAAACATCTGTTGAACCTAATATTTGAACATCAAACCTTAGGAAAATTAGGATTTTTTATTTTTTCCATTGTTGATCCCTAATTGTTATAATTTTGCAATCATGTTTGCCATGGACATCTCTATAAATTGTTTCATGATATAATACCTTATATTGGTTATTACTTATTATATCTCATGCGTAATTAAATATTTTTAATCTATAAGGGATTAAAAACCTAAATTCATGCATACTCATCCTTGTTCTAATTCTTATAAATCTTATGCCTATCACTAGAAACTACCAAAGGGAGTACATAAAACAATCATCCTCCCTAAGTCATGTTACCACCTAGTACAAGGATAGTATGGCCAAAACTTCATTCTTGGGCTTACTGAACCATTCAACCCATTAAAAGGATATCTTTTTGGATGCATTATGTATGACCCTACTCCCTTATAATTTTAAACCACCATATGTGGCCTCTGTTTTAAATTCCATAAAATGGATTGAGCATAATATATCCTTTAAAAAATATTATCTAACACCTAAACATCTTATAAATAGTTATTTTCCACTCTACATCCAGGTATGCATTTACAAAAAATGATAAAATGAGTTCTTGTGGATAATGGTTTAGTACTCAACATTTGAAACATATCCTTTCTTTCCTTAATTAGCATTGGACCTATAGACTTAGAACCATCTAATATGACATCAAGATATTTGATAATATTTCAAGATAAGTATTGGGACAAATAACATTAAATATTACCATGGATACCGCACATTTGCCACTTTGTTCCAAGTTATTCCAAATTAATTTGAATTATAACATTCTTTTGGGATGTCCTTGGGTACATGAGATGTATGTGGTTCCCTCTACATTACACACATTCTTAAAATTTAGTCATCAAGGATTCATTTACACATGTCCAATAGATCCTAATCCCTTCAAACATTAATCAATGGTCAAAAAAATAGATAACTCTAAACCATAATCTTATGAATATGAGTCCAAAATTTATACTTTAATAGAAAAATCTAACTAGATTATTCTACCTAAAGTACCAAAGAGATAGTTCTCATCTTTACTTGAGTCCCTAGATTCATTACTCCCATGGATAATAGAGTATAATATTATATCTCTCCCTTATCTTATAAATGTTGATATGAGTAGACCTCTACCAAAATGATATAATGTGAATGTTTATTGTCATTATTATCACGAACTAGGGCATTTTATAAATAGATTTTTTACCTTAAAACATAAGATCCAAGATCCCATTAATGATCAAATTATTATACTTGATGATCCTCTAAATTAATTAGGTTCATAACAAATTAATAAGCATCTAGGCAGATAATAATTTACAATCACCTTATTCATGGTGGTGATTATTTTTTGCATAACTATATTGATCCTACACAAATAAAAACCACTTGGCATATAAACCATTTTTAGTAGCTTGGTTTTGGTCTATAAGACTTGTAAAAAAATGTCAGTTGGAAAGACTCCTTCAAAAACATAACAATAATAATTTTTTGTGGTCATAGAGTAATTTAAACATGGCCTACCATATCTCCATATGCATTTACACTAGGAGCTCTTTGTCTATACCAAATGGAAGAAAAAATTGACCAAAATTAGTAAGGTATTTCCTTTTCTCTTGAAGGAAAATTAATACATATTTCAAATGATATTATTACGTCTACTACACATATAAAACATTAGGAGGAACATGTTATGTACATTTTCAACTTACCTAATCATGATGAAAACAATGTAAAATAAATAACTTAAGGTTTTCAGGCATCGAGTGAGGTAAAAACCTATGACCATCTATTGGATGAGATCATAGATTAGTCTCTTTAAACATTTTAAAATACCAAAAAAAATTTAAAAAAAACTTCAAAAATTCAAAAATATTTGTGACACCTACATGTCATATTGGCTCCTTGGCATTTACGTGTTAGTTTCATGTTGATGGATGGCATATTCAATTACTTCTACATATACATAGTTGTGTCACCCTTTTATTTGAGTGTGATACATAAATACATTACCTATTCATATTTTAGATGTTGATCCTTCCCTCTACTCATTTCATGTAGACATTGGGGGCATTCATTTTTTTTAACTTGATACTTTTAGGTTATATCATTTTATGGTCACTCTACATTATCATGTTTTGAGCTCATATATGTACTTACACATTCCTTTATCCATGATTATATATTTCATAGAGTACTTGATATGATATACACTTGAAATTTTTTCTAATACATTTGATCCATGGGATACTATGGTATGTTTTTTTTGGTTTCTTATGCTTTACTTTAGGCACTTCCTTGAGTATCTTTCCTTGCTATTATTTTCTTTGTTTTAGCATTTGAATATGCTCTTTTTATTATAGCCATCATGTCTATGTATGATTTATTTGTCATATACATATGTCATTATTTTTTTTATGGAAAATTGAGGATGTCATTATGTATTTTATGGATATTTAACCAAGTCATGTCCCTTCAATTATGCGGCATTTAAACAAGTTCCTTATTTTTGGTCTCCTTAGACCATTGCCATTTAACTTGGTTTTGAGTGATCATGTGTGTGTGTGTGTATTTGGTTATTAAGATTATAATATTACTATCTATACATTTCCATGATCCTTATCATGTATATTAGGCATTTATGTGATCACAGTGGTTTTATATGCTTCAATTTTGTATTTACCAAGATATGTTCCTTCTATATGTTATAGGATTCCATTCACAGATTATACAATTATCTTATAGGTGGGTTAACTACCAGTTCCTATATTTTTGTCACCTCAAAATGGGGGGAATATTATTGGGAAAATGTCATAGAGGTATGTTCTCCACACTTGTCATAGTTTTCAAATTCAGTGGGGACATGCTTTGAAATCATGTTCTCCACACTTATTCAGTAGTCAGCATCTCTAGTTTTTATTCAAGGCATGTTTTGAAAATATGTTCTCCACATTGGTACTCATATTATTTTTTATATTTCTCCATATATAATGGGGGCATGCTATAGAATCATGTTCTTCATAATTACACATTTTTATGAATTGGCCAAAGCACACACTTATATGATTTAGATTCATAGTTGTGGTAGAATTCTATACATTGGTATAATTTTTATACATAGTTTCAACATGAGACATATCTAAGGTGCATAAACTATGAAATTTATGCCTAGTATTACAAAATCCAAATCAACTTTAGATTCTAAAAATCTTTTATTAATTTTTACCACATCATAAACTTTTACATATTGATACCCTAGTTGAACTTTTTTAGACTTTATTGAGCTAATCTAACACAATAGTTGGTTCACTTTTTGGTATGGTTAAGGTGATTAAATCTCTCAATCCTACCAAGTTTTTAGGTTATACTTGATTATACCATCCAACCTCACCAAGTTATAAGTATCATTGGTTGCATGATTGAGCCAATATCAATTGTAAGGTGGAAACTCACCTTTGATCCAAGTTTAGGGGCATGTACCTCTCTCTCTCTCTCTCTCTCTCTCTCTCTCTCTCTCTATATATATATATATATATATATATATATATATGCACTTTCAATATTTATCTATATTTTTCCTAATCTCAATTTGAGAGCGTTATAATGATGCATTTATTTTCAAATCAATTTGCTAATAGGCAAGGTAGTTACATCAACACATAGGTGTACTCTTAAACCTTGCTCTTTCAATTTTAATAAATTTAAAATAATTTCAATTATATATTACATGTAATAATTATATCTTATAACATTCTCTTGGTTACAGGTCAGTCACAATAAAACATTTAAATTTGACACACATAAAGATAAGGTGTGTTATACACACCCATGTACACATTATTTTCATTTAAACTAGTAATTTAATTACTAGATTAAATGGGGGGAAATGTATATTATATTTATGGATTATATATCACCTTATTCTTATACACTTGGAAAACTTAGACCTTGGTTGTTCTTACTAGTTTTGGACCTTTCCCACTTCCACAAGTCTTGTATCTATTCTATCTTGTGCCCCTTGGCCTATATTTTTGTCCAACCAGTCTTATGTTGATGACCTTCACCTTCTATCTTTATTAGAATGTTTAAAATGTATTTATCTTCCACCTATATAATTTCTAATCCTATACCTAATTTCATGATCCCTAAACACTAACATCTAGGATAGACACTAATTTCAATTCTAGTGTCCCAACTTGATGTAAGTGTCAAGTGACCTAAATTAATCTATTTTTTAAATGAAATGTATCTTAATGGCCTAAGTGTTTTGATTTGAGTTACTTCTCCAAAGGGATTGATATAAATATAAGATCAACCCTCATTCGTTCCTCACCTATAAAATACTTAGAGAGACTAAGACAACTTATCAAAATCACTCTATCAAGCATTCAATTGAATAAAGCTTATTTATTTCCATTCCAGTCATAATAACAACATGTCTAAAAATATAAATTACTAAATTATTAGCCTAAGATCCCTATTTTCTAATTTATAATCTAGGTCACTATTTTACTTACTTTCCACACATTGCATGATTTACACACAATCCAACACATAGGGGAGAATTACATCAATCTAAGGGCCTCTTCAAAGTATTGGCTATGTAATCACTATTCACTGATAGAGGGGCCTTTGGGGTCATCTCAAAACCATGTACCCACTAATCCATTTTTCTTCAAGGTCACCTTAAAGATGAAGAACTAGAGTTTTGAAATTTTATGAGGAGCAATAGTTTGTAACCTAGATATGAATGTACCAAAGCAAAGGTGAAGTAAAACTTAGAAGCATATAGGTGGTCACATCATTTTCTAGTAGGTATTCCATATAAGACACTTGCATCAAGGTCAAATAGTAGCATTGATGCAACTATCCCAAATTGGCATTAGTGTCCATGACTCTAAAAGCATCAAATCTAAAATATGATGATTGTTCCATAATCATTTTCCAGTCTACTTCTTACCTATTCCAAATCCAAAACTACATTAGCATCATAACTAAGTATATTACTTATTTTTCACTTCCATAAATAGCTTAGTTACACTTCCTATGTTTAGCCTATTCTCAGTTTTATAAATTCAACATATGTTATATATGAGTTCAGCATCCAATTGACTTGTTATAGAGATAGTTTATCATCATTGTGCCCTAGGATATCTTTATCCCCTTTAACACTAGATACCCCAGTTTAAACCTTTTTAAGGTTAAACTAAACTTTAAAAAAGTATTTAGAAGTAGATTTTTGATCTATAGTGTCACCATCATGATTAGCATCACAATAACCTTATAATTCAGCATTATCAATGGAAGAATAAAATAAACCAAAACTAATAGTTCCTTTGATATAATGAATTATATATTTTGATAATTTCCAATGATATAAATATGGATCCTACATAAAGATAGAATCACACCAAGGTCATATGAAATATATGGCCTAGTAATGGTTAGATAAATCAAAATACCAATAAAATTATCTATACATAGTAGGGTTATTTGTTTCACATGCAAGATTTGGATAAATTTTAATACCAAATTCAATAGGAGTAGATGAATATTTACAATCAACCATATTAAACTTAACAAGAAGATTATGAGCATATTGAGATTGTGATACAATAATATAATGTTTATTCTAAAATATATCCATTCCTAAAAAATTACGTATAATACATAAATCAGATTTTTAAATCATTTGAATTAGTTTATCTTTATATTTATGAATTAAATTAATTATATCATTAGTAATCAAAATATCATCAACATATAATACAATTAAGATTACATGACCAATTTCAAATGTCATAAAGAGATCATTATCAAAATAGCAGTTAGAAAATCGTAGTTCTTTGGAATAATAAGTAATTTTAGAGTACTAAGATTAAGGAGCTTGTTTTAAACCATATATTGATTTCTTTAACTTCCACACATAATGTTCTTTGCTAAGGTTAGTGAAACTTTTAGGTTGATTCATATAGATTCCTCTTCTAAATCATTATTTATAAATGCATTCTTGACATCCATTTGGTGCGTAATCTATTTATTTTAAGCTACAAGAGAAATAAGTAATCTAACAATAATCATTTTTACTATAGGAACAAATTTTTCAACATATTCAATCTTAGGTTTCTGAGTAAACCCATAAGTGACTAATCTTGCTTTAAACTTCTCAATTTTCCCAACTGAATTATACATGATTTTATACAATCACCTATAACCAACAATATGCCTTTTAGATGGAGGAGGGACAAGATCCCAAGTTTGATTTTAATTAAGGCATTATACTCAAATTGCATAATAAATTTACATCTATCATCCTAAATGGCTTCCTCAAAAGATTGAGGTTCACATTCATACATAGTCATTAAAGCATGATAAAAATGTTTATTCCTAGTTATTTTAATAATATTATCAATATTAAAAGATTGAATTAGAGATTTTACCCATTTAGGTAATTTAAATTAAACATGAAACTCAAGTTGTTCCTTAGACTCCAAGTTATCCAAAGATAGATCAACTTCCTCTAGAGATTTTGTTTCTTCATAAGGAGAAACATGAGAGCCATGTTCATCAAAAGAATAACATTGAGGAGGTTTTACAAAGGATTCACAAAAATATTTTTTGAGAATAAGAACATTCATATTCTCAATGATATGTTGCTTAGATGGATCATAAATCTTTAATATTTTAGTCTTATCTCCATAACCTACAAAAATACAAGAATACGAGGTAGGATCAAGCTTCTTTCTTTTAACTTTAGGATCAAATATGGAAGCATGGATATCAAAGATCCTAAGATGAGCTACATTGTGTTTCTTTTTATACCACATTTCTAAGGGAGTATAAATATGAAAAGCTTTGGTAGGGGCTCTATTTAGAATATGCACAATAGTATTCATGTCTTTGACTCATAAGAACTTAGGAATATTTTTAGAATACAACATTGTTCTACCCATTTCTGTGATGGTACAATTTTTCCTTTCAATAATACCATTTTACTGAGGGGAATACAGAGATATTAATTTCATTTAAATATAATAACTAATGTAAAAATAATCAAACTCTTTACTAATGTAATCACCACCATTATCAAATATTAATCTCTTAATAGAAAAACTAGAAACAATTTCAATAATAACTTTAAATTTTTTGAATTTAGACAACACTTCGAATTTATTTTTAATGAAATATAACTAGATCATTATATTATAATTATCTATAAAAGTAAAAACATATAAGAAACCATTAAAAGATACAACTTCAATAAGTCCTACTACATCACTATGAATTAACTCTAAAGGATGAGAAGAATTCACATCATGATTCTTTTGAAAAAGATTAATATGTTACTTACCATGTAACATTCACAAGTTTCATGATGGGAAGTGATAGAAGGAATACCAACAACAATATTATGAGAATACATATCATGTAAACTTATAAAATTAACATGTCCTAATCTTTCATGCTTTAATTGAGATTCATTCTTACTATGCAATGAAAGAAAACATGCAGAAGTAGTAAAAATGTATAATCTATTCTTTTGAATGTTTTCAATAATCAAAGAATGAGATTTATTTCTAATTGACCAATTATATTTAATCAAAATTACAATGAATTTATCATTCATAAGTCGATAATTAGATAACAAATTCTTCTTAAGCTTAGTTACATAGAAAACATCATTAATAACAACATTTACAAATTTTGGTTTTCCTTATTTAGTTGCATCTAAAAATGAATTATCTCATAAATATATCTTTTCAAAAATATCTCTTGTATTAGATAAAATTTTAGATAATCAAGTCAAATGGTGCGATGCACCCCAATCTAAAATCCATTCATTCTCATTACAAGTAAATAATACAACATATAAAGTAACAATATTAGAATTTTATTCATGATTATTGTTCTAATTAGGGTTTCAATTATTTTGATGGTTTTAATTAGATTTATTCCCTTTTTTACTTTTATAAGATTTATTTTTAACTCTTATTTATAAAAATTTTACACTATATGACCAAATTTACCACACATATTATAATTCCCATTAAATTTAGGTTTATGATTCTAATTTCCATATTTTTTGTTCCCATTTTTACCTTTAACAGAATTAGGGTTATAATTTTGGTTTATATTATTCTCAAAAATAGTGTTGAGAGTGAGAATTGTCTGAGTATCATTCTCTTTAAAATCAAAATTAGATATCACTTTATCTTCTTAAATCAGAAGAGTTGACAGGTAGTGAAGTTAGGGATATCTTGCTCTATTTGGTACTTTGAATTTAGAATTAAGATAAAATTATAAAAAAAATCATGAATATTAAGTTTAATAATGAAATATAATAGTTGATATTGAATTAGATTAAATTTTAAACCATCTAAATAAATTTTAATATTCTTAATTTTATCAATAAATTTAACAACCTTTTCATCACCTTTGATGGGTGTTGTAAGCAATTTAATGATCAACTTAATAATCTTAGAGAAACAAGTGCCCTCATGCATATACTCAAGGAGTTTTCAAGAATCAATAGGAGACTCATGATTTTTGATATGGAGTAAGAATTCATCTTTAAAACTCCACAAGATAATCAACATGGATTTTTATATTTTTTGTTGAAATACATTTCAAGGCTCAGGTGTCGCATTTTGTCCTAACAAGGGTTTTTCAATCTTGATGATAATGTTTCATAATTTTTGGGCCATAAATTTTACTTTAATGTGGATTTTCCATATATTATAGTTTTATCCATTAATCATTTGAGATTTGTCTAATACAAATTTAGGTGTAATCACTTAAAAGAGGTATTTGGATGCTAAGAGTGTTGTTTGAGATAACTTATTCGTATCTTAGCCATAGACTTATCCTAGAGCCTTTTTCACACTTTTATAGCCATTATATAGAGCACATACCTCTCCAATCATCTAAAACATAGTCTTAAACCTACATTCACAAATCCTGACCCTTTGTGCCCAGTGACTTGATAGCTAGACACTAGCACCATAGTAAGGACAGTAGATCCACATGGCACTAGTGTCCCCAACATGGCACTAGTGTACCTTACCCTAACTCTCCTGAATGGATATATTTTGAATTGTGTAACCATCTTAAGGTTGGCCTAAGAAAATTTTATTATTCACACAAGCTATGAAATATTATAAATTCAAGACTCTTAGACCTGTATCCACTAGATGGGAAAAAGATGTAAAAAGCCTATTTAATCAAGAAATAAGTGGAGAAAAATTAAGGTTATTAATCCCTATTCTACCCTACTTCTGCATACTACCATTTACAACTACCCTAAGCTTAGATTTCAAATATTTCCAATATCAATCACACTCAAGGAATTCAAAAGCATTATAATTTTAAAATTCACTTGTACTTGCACTAAGAACTAGGTGGGAGAACTACAATAGGCTTGATCTCCTCTTAGAGTATTGGCATGTAGGCAACTCTCTTTAAAATGAGGTGTTGAGGATCTCCATCCTATCTTACTAATGAACATATTTTTAGATCATACCTTACTAATAATGAGGATTAAGGTTTGTAATATAAATCAATTATTACATGCACAATATAGTGTTTTAGATTTTGTGTGTGCAAGAATAAAACCCAGAAACACAGGTATAAGTGTACCCAAAATATAGGAAACATCCTATAAAGAGGACACTAGCACCATTTTCAAAATAGTAGAACCACATATCACTATTGTCCAAGTGGGGTGCTACTATCTAGAAGAGGATCTAACTTAGGGATCTTATTGATGACACTCAGACCTGTCTATAACCCAGTTTTTAGAACCTATATCTTCTACGATAGTTGTTTTCTAAATACATATCTATTTATCTATATTTATTACTATTTTTATAAAGTAAAAGTAAGTCAAATTTTATAACAAATCAATGGTTATTTATTGCATATTAATTCATTGATTTAGACAACCCATCCTTTTAATCTAACTTAGGATTTACATCAAGTAGAACACTAAAAGGTTAAAACATTTTATAAACCTAACTTACTTTAAATATTTCTCAAAACTCAAATTTGCATTCTCCAAAAAAATTTACATTAAATTAGGGTTATAAACTTCTATTTTTTTAATTTTTTGGCATAACTTATCTCATTAAATTAAATCTCACATTAGAGTTTCATTTTTTAAATATTTTGAAAACCAAACCTAATTTTAAACCTTGTCCCTAGATAACCTTAGGGTTTACATTTATATAACTTAAATTTCATATCTATATATCTTCTTATTTGTATTTAATATAATCATGATCATAATTACAAAATAAATTAATCACTTTTTTTTTCAAAGTTTAATACTTTCAATTGCATGTTTGTTCCCTTTAATTCAGAATGAATTCAAAAAAGACATAAACACATGTATATATGATGATTTATATAAATTTAAATACATGTCATATTTCATAACATGTTATTTTTATCCTATGTTGGATTAATTTAACAAGCAAACCAATACACACATAGAGGATTTATCACATGAGCTAACAAATATTTTTCAAGTTTCAATGTCATATCTTATGAATAAGAAATAATCTCCTTATCCTCCTCATCTCCATGAGGGTGATAACTAATTTCCCTCTAAATAGTTCCATGCTATCATTCCTCCATGAGATGAAGTACCCTATACCAATGTCACTATTCCCCATATTCAGTCTATTCACACCTCTTCCTATAAGGTATGTGCCTACATGTTCAATATGAATTATCTAGGGTTTGTACTTGTGAGAATATAAGTGGTCAAATTATAAATATGAGAAAAATAATTACAAGTTTAAAAAATCATAATCAAATATTACATGAAAATATTTGAACATTAGAAAATCAATTTATAAGATAAAAACCTCTAGGAAACAATAGTGTAAATCATGTATATGCATCTTTACCTATTCAATTTGTGGAAAACAATGCTACATATCCAAATCATAAATCACAACAAAGTACATATACAATTAGTGATTCAAAATGCATTCAAAGATTAAATAATATTTCAAGTGAGGTACTAAGGGAAATTATTAAAACTAAGTTGATTAACCTACCTTCTCTACACCTAGTAAGGAGATCTAGATATTATTGTGTATATTGTGTAATGTATGGGCATCAGACTAATTCATGTTTAGAATAAAAAAGGAAACTATAACAGATAATGGATATAAATGACTCACATAGTGACACTTCATCCAAATAACATAAAATGGCACATATACAAATTCAAAAAGGGTCCAATTCAGAACTAGTATAGAAATGGTTACCAAAGCATAACTTAGAACATAAAAGGTTTAAAAATCACAACCATATAAAGAAATAGTAAAATAATCACATATAAAGTAAGAAAAAGATGCAAATCTACCTCTCCAAAATGAGGCTCAACTTTTAAAGTAGCATGGGTTTGGTCAAAAGTGTTGACAATAGTCTGGTTATCATAATCAAAGTTGGGGCAGGCAATCCCAAGACATCACTTCTCCTATTCTATCAATTGCTAATATTGGTCAAAAAAGTTTGGTATTTATTAAAAATCCTAAGGCACATCAATCACAGATACAATTTATCAAGGCAAAACATCCGGATACATAGGACATGTTATAGAAAGAGCAAGAACTTAAGTTGCAAAATCAAAATCATGTGAATTCAACAAACATTCCCAACAAAGGATTTCCATCAAAAGAGCCTCCACAACACCATCTATCTAAAATAAGCGTAGTCTCAAAGGGTAAAATCATAAAAAATATTCCAAAGCATAATTTAGAAAGGTCAACTCCATAGTATAAGGTAATTCCCTCTAGTATTTTATATTATTATGACTCAGATGATAAATAATACTCATATTCCTACTACAGTAACATTCAACTACATTATAGCATTCACACTGCCTAAGATGTTTTCATTAATATTTTTGATACAATTCATAGGGATAATGAGTATCCAATGAGACTCATCAGTTAGTATGGTTCCCACCCTTATGTATATACTTTCTTCTATCTCATTCCTTGTACATAGTTTATTTTCATTTACTTTTACATTGCTTATATCCAGAAAATACAAAAATAATATAACGTGTAAAAACACAAACATTCACATATTACTCACAAAACACAAAATTTATAGATTTTATGTATTTTTATATTTACATTTATTTTATGTTCTAGACACTATATATGTTATCTATGTTAGTATAGTTGGTTTTATCATACATACATGCTTCACTTGTTCTTGTCGAGTGCTTACAGATTACATACAAGACTTAGGTCCACTAAACTATTCTAGGCTTGTTATCATGTACCCATTGAATGCATATACACTAATCCAATTTTATTAAATTGATACATCCACCCACTTGGGGGCATCTCATACACGATTTCTATTACTAGGTTTTATCCTTACACTCTTTACAATCTAATTTATGTATTGATATAACTTGATATTTATCATTACTATTCATACTCAAATTTTTTTGTCGAATATCACTAGTTTAGATACATATATACATCCTATATTTTACCTATATTTGTACTACATTCATGCATACTTTCATTTCTAGCTTTCCTAGTCTAGACTTGATTGTGTTTCCTATGTTTCTTCTATTTTAGGTCATTTGAATATACCATTGCTCTTTGGCTCTATGGAAATTCTATTCATGTATGCCTTGGACATGTGCCCATGTCCCTTTTGTGTCATTTATTGATTATGTATGTATCTATTTAAACATTTCCTTCTATGTGGATCTAAGCCAAATTATGTGTTTCTTACATATGTAGATATTTGAACATGTCTTTGTGTGTCTTTTATTCTCAAATTTAGTGATATGTACCCATGTCCCTTATGTTGTATCCCCTTGACCTATTTTGTGTACCCCATGTGTTTTGTATGTGTGATTTTTTATATGCATCATGGCCATGACACTTATATTTTTTTGTTACACATACCAGTATTTGATGCCATGAGGGACATCATACATCTAACCTACCTACTTGGGTGTTATGATGGATAGCATGCCCCATCCCCCTAGGTATCTACTTATATTTTTTGTTATACACATTGATTACATCTATTTTGACACCCTTGTATAATGTTAGATATAACATACATCTTACACTACATACTCATGCTCAGATTTTTTTACATTTTAATTTTATGTTTGCACATTGTATTGGATTATCATGAGTTATCATATATGATCTGGATAACACATTTTTTAGAGCTATTTATTTTGAGTCTATTTCTTTCATAAGTCAATAACTAACCTCAAAAGAGGGGGCATTCACAAGGGTTTGTCATAGAGATTAGGATTTGACATTGCATTTACAAAACATTTTTATCACATAGGCTTAGTTTTAGGAAATTAGACATGTGTAAGACATAGTAAAAAATAGGGATTCAAAAAGTAATTCAAAGACTCAAATTTTAGACCAAATAGACATTAGTGCCTAGAATGGGACACTAGCTCCACATGTCACTAATGTATAAGACATGGTGTTACTTTCTAATTTCCCCAATTTTAAGGTAGTTTAGATTAGCTAGAATATTACACTAGGTACAACATAGGTTTGCATAGATACAACTATAGGTTTGATAGTTATGCTCAAATTTAGATCATATTCACACTAGTTCAACTCATATTCATTTAGTTAATCATATTGGGGCATCATGTGCAACATGATCATCTCCACATTCAATATATATATATATATATATATATTCAATCCAAAATCAATATACTCAGATATCATATTGGGGGAATGTACATGGCACATAGTTTTTGTATGCTCAGTTAAACACATGTTGATCAGATGGAATGAAAAACTCTATGTCATTATCTATGTTTTATACACTTTATATCATATTCCAAGTGGTCACCAATTTCATGCCTCAATCCATCTATAGTGGTTGGCATTCTTGAGTGGCCCATAACTACCTAATATACCTGAGTGGCCATGGAGTCAGCATACATAATTGGATATACCCAATTAAATATTTCTATCACTTTGTGCAATTAATTTTTAGATGCATATACTACACATGGGTGGGAAATGATGGATTCATAGCCTACTTTAGTTCTTGAGCCACCCACATGAGAGGGTTAGACACACTTATAGTCTAATTCAAGTTATTCACAGGTCATGCTCCACCAAACAGGGGTGGAAAATGATGGATTAAAAACTAGATTGAGTTCTTGAGCCACCCACATGTGAGGATTGATCAATCCATCAACTCAATCTAAGATATTCAATGATTTGATCACCATATACATGGACACACATAAGTTATCACTAGGTTCATGTATTGGTTCATATACCTAATGAGGTATTTCCATTCTTTTCCTCTTTCCTATCTCTTTACTCAAATTTACTC
>JARHVA010001482.1:952500-1022500 GCA_037957365.1 Torreya grandis | reverse complement strand
AGTTAATTTAAGTTAGGAGGGGCCATCTTGGTAATGGGTTGAACTTTGGATAGATCAACTTCAATACGAGTAACAATGAATCCTAACAATTTTCCATATGTAACTCCAAAAACACACTTAGGGTTGAAGCACACTTTGTATTCATGAAGCCTTTCATATATTATTCTTATTACTTTAATATATTCTTCATGGTTTCGTTATTTTCTTAAGATGTCATCTACATAATATTTAACAATGTCATGCATAAGATCATGGAAAATAATTGTCATTGTACGTTGATATGTAGCTCTAGCATTTTTCAAGCCAAATTACATGACTTGGTAACAAAATGTTCCCCATGGAGGTGTGAACATTGTTTTTTTAAATTCTCAAGAACAATCTTGATTTGATTATAACTAAAAAAATCGAACCATAAGAGATAATATCTCATAACCTATTGTAGAATCAATAATCATATCTATGTTGGGTAGTGAAAAAACATATTTTGGATAAGATTTATTAAGGTCTTTGAAATATATGCATATTTATATACCCATTGGCTTCTTACTAACTGGTAAATATTAGAATCTAATATGCATAATGAATAGGCTTAATAAACCTTGCCGCAAGTAAATATTCTAAATTTTTTTACCAAGATGGCAATTTGGGGATGCATATTCCATAATTTATGCTCAATAGTCTTAGCATCCAGGTATAAAACCAAATGATGCACAACCAAAAAAGGATCTAAACATGTCATGTAGGAATAGTCCCAAGTAAATATATCAATTAATTCTATTTAATAGCAATAATCAGTTCACATTTCTTTGGAGTGAGAGATGCACCAAGTTTGATCATTTTAGAAACATCATGTGTGAAAATATCCACTCATGTAATATCTTCCACAAGAAGAGTGGAACCATACTCTAGTATTGTGGGCAAGGAAGATAACTAATCTTCTAGGTTTGAATGTGAGCTATCAAACCCACCCATGTAAGAAGAATAAGAATCATTCATAGCATGTAATGGCCAATGAGAAACTAGATGTAGATTATCTAGGACCATGCTTTCAAATGTCTCAATATCCTTAGGATTTATTTATACTCGAAATGAAAATCATATAATTGTATAACCTTGGGCTTCCTATGAAGGAGAGTGAACTTTCCCATCTAATGGTTCCTAAAACAAGTTTCACCAATGGACTTGTCATTTTATTTACTATTTTCATGATCTAAAAGCACCTCAAAGAGGTTTTCACTTAAGGATCTCAATGTCTTATTTTAATTTTTAATGTGACCAAGGAAGTTTACCTACTCCATAAAGTAGGCCTCAGGGTCTAAAGTCTAAACAAATCCTTTCTTGTGATCATCGATCAGTAAATTGTCTCTTAAACCCATAAATTTTGAAATGGTTTCTTCATTTTGAAACTTATTGAGTGAGATATCTTGGTCTTGTTGGTCCCAATCAATGAGTTCACAATAATTGGGAGTAAGGGGAAGGTTTAGAATAATATAAATAGTGAGAATGGAATGGGAATTGAATATATTGGTATTGAAAAGTTCATCATAAATTCTATAAAATAACTATGTGTCACTATTGGGAATATTGCCATTAAATGTAGAGGTTGAATCACTTTCAATATGTGTGGGGATAATCTTATGTGATTTTTATCTAAGACATTACTTCTCTGTATACTTATGCTTAGTGCTAAGAATGAGATCTAGTATGCCTTGTTATTTTACTTCAAATACTTTGCCTTTATAAGAGTGATTTTCCATAATTCTATTTGGGATGGGATACCTTTTGCTTTGAAAACAAGGAGTAAAACCTTCACTATACAGCCATGACTGATTTGTTTGTTTCAGATCTTCTTGATTAAATTATTTTCCTAGGATAAGTGGTATAAAACCTTTGGGGTGAAATTCTACCTTCTTCTTATGCTATTCCATCTTGGACCTATCATAGAATTTGTCTGATCTAGGGAGTTTGGCAATATGAAAAGCATTTTTTTATGATAAATGTGCCAAGCCCCTTATCATGAATATTGAAAGGAGAATAATTCAGTGGGGGAAAAAATATATTGGAAGAGGAAGCAAGGGTACTAGGATAAATATAACTATATTTATATAGATTGGACATCACTTTCTTGTTCTTTTTTATAGCATGCTCAGCAATAGGATAATAAGTGTATTGGTGACCCTCTTCTTCTAAATGATTACAATATTGATCAGTTTTTTTATCCCTAGGAATAGTGACCTCCATTCCATAATGGGGAAATTTTATGCATTGATTTAGCATAGAGGGAAGTGCATGTATCTCATGGATACATAGGTTTCCAAAGAGGAGATTATATGACAAGTTAAGGACAATAACATGACATAGGTACTATGAATCATAGGCCTAACTTAGATAATTAAGTAAGTTATACCTATTAACTACCTTTAAATATTATCAGATCTTTTAATCATGATGGTATCATTCTTAAAATCTACTATAGTGTATCCCAAACATTTGATTAACTTTAATAGAACAATATTGAGGCCATAACCATTCTCTATGAGTACCCACCTGATTTTATGGTAGGTAATGGTAACTTCAATGTACAAGGAATTTATATGTGAAGAAATAAGGTTTGACATGTTACTCTAATCAAATATAAGTTTTTGGATAGGAGATAAATGTCCTACCAATGCTTGGAATTTATCAAGTGCAATGTTTTTAAGGACCTTAAATTGTCTCAAAAACTCATACAAAATATCCTTGTGGAGTTGAGATTTACACAAAATATCCAAGATGAAAATATGTGTCGATGTCTTATTCAACTAATCAACAAGATCATATTGTTTTGTGACAGGAGATGAATATTTATGTTTGGTTTGATTTTGAATAGTATTATAATTAGAAGTTAGATTAAGATTAGTAGAGGAGATCTAGGTCCTTGAAGGGTAATTTTAGGGTGTCAATTTGTAACAACATGATTTAGAGTAGGAATAAGATTATGGTAATTAGAATAATAATAGATAGGTCCTAAGTTGTTAACTATCAGATGAGTATTATGTGGAGGAAGAGCTCCTAGAATAGATAGACTTGATCCTAGAATGGAGAGATTTACTTATTGGTAATTATTAGAATGGGGATAGGGATTGATTGAAATCATGGATAAATGATGTTCCATGATACATCCCACCACATTATAATTGTAGAGAATAGTGTAGTAATCAACATTATTAGCCTAGGGACCTTGATTTTGATTATAATTATTATCATGTTGATGTTTTCATTACTCACTCTAATTAGTATTATGTTGAGGAAAAGGATCTCCATAGATCCCCATGTTTTGATTAGAATGGGATCATAAATTGTTTAATTTAATCTCCCCTCTTTCCATCATGTATTGGATAATATGTCTAATTTTCATGCATATATGAATACCATGACCCTTTACATGATGATACTCACAATACTAATTATCTTGATACCACTCAAGTTTGGGTTAACTTTCATCAAATGGATTGGTATTAGGACAAGTAATCTTTTTTTATAGCAAGTAACTTTCAAAATATAACCTCAATAGGCTCTCCAAGATTAATAATTGGTATTATATTGAACTGATTCCTTAAAGGAGGTGTCCTATGTAACTCAAGAAGTTATGGTGAAGCAACTTTCTATACTAGTGGTGATTGCACTGTGTGAACATGTCTTCCTTCTATTTTTCCATTACCAACCACATTCTTGTTGTGATTAAAGGGTTTGGGATTCTTTATTGTACTTGTTATATTTTAGGTTAATGTTTGATTCTAATTTTGGTTCCAAGTTTGATGTTGGAGTTAATTTTGTGAGTAAATTTTGATTAATCATTTATCAATGAGATCCCTTTTTATTTTAACTCCTTTGTGAATAAATTCATCAAGGTTGTCTATACAATATAATTTGATGTTAAGATCCAATTCTAAAATAAAATTTGTCATGAATATGTTTGCTAGCTCCTCATTAGGAAGATACTATGGAAATATGTTTGTCAATACTCACCACCTTTTAAGATAAGCTATAAATATCTCTCCACCTCATTGTTTGATATTACACAAGTTAAGCATGGTCAACTCATGTTCAATATTAAATGAAAAATGTTTAACAAATTTCTATAATAAATCATCAAAATTCATGCCAGAACCTTTTAGGAGATGAATGAACCACTCTAAAGTTTGCCTAGTCAAGCTTCTTTAGAAAAGGTAAAGCAAAAAATTAGGGTCATATTCTTGGCATGCAACAAAAAAACTCTTTTAGGTGCTCCCTTAGGTCACCCTTTTCTTTATACTTGTCAAATTTTTGGATATCAAAATGAGATGGGGAGGGTGTCTAGAATATGCTTGAATCAAATGAATATGAGAATATTTGATCTAGCTTATATTTTTAGCCTTGATTTTAAACTTTTAATCCCAAAAGTATGTCCTTGATAGCCTCTCATTCCTAAGGAGAAGAAGTATTTTGGAGTGGTGGGGGAATGTACAGTTAAGAATAAAATTATGGATTAGCTTAATTGGTGTCAACTCTTTACACTAACCTGTTAGTATTATTGGTCTTGTTCTCATTATTGGATTGGTTTTGAGGACTTGGTTTTGATTGGGATTTAAAGATGGAATGTAGACTCATTGTTGTGTAGGAAGAATTTGTTATCTTTGAGTGAGGAGTTGTTGATTAGCAGGAATTCATTGTTGATTATAAGCAACCTATTATCTAGATGGAACTCATTGTCGTGTATTCAAAAATACCTAATGGGTATTGAAGATAACCTAATTAGATTAAAAGGTTTATTCTGGGGGAGATGTGAACTAAATGAGATACTATGTATATCAGTATGGACTTATTAAAAATGAGTTGAATTATGTAGCTATTGAGGGGGGATTTATTCAAACGGTATTTTCAGAGGGTGATGGGGATTAAAAAATGTTTATTTTAGATTTTAAAAAACTTCTTGTGAATAATATATGGGTATATTTTTCTCAAGAGTTGTGGATATCTCTATAGTAAGGAATGGATCAACCAATGAATATTTAAACTGATGCTCAATAGGTTGATTGAAATTTATAAGTAGAGGATTAAAAACTAGATTAATAACTAATAAATTTGAAAGATTAGTCATAACTTTACCAGTTTGTTACAATTGGATTGCAATGATAAGTGAAACTTGGGGTGGGGAAACAAGTAATTACTTCCCCTTTCTACATTTTGTTGGGACTAACAGTGTTTCAAAAATTATTGGACCATGGTTAAAAGAAGGTAAATCCTCAATCCACTCTGTGATTTAAATGGTATAATGTGGTTGAGATATATAAATATTATGCAAGTCATCTATAGGATAATAAAGATAAACCTTATCACCCATTTTTAATAATTGAAAGAGAGCTTCATATCTATTCTCAAATAAGTCTTGATCAAATTACAAAATAGAAGAACTTCCCACAAATTATACACAAACTAGTCTAATATCATTTATTCATCCCAACTTATTTTATTCATCTCATGTACGAGGTTGAATTCACCTTGGGACATCCACAAATGGATTAATTCACCACATTAAACCATTAAATTAGCACCCTAATCATAATTCTCAACATCACTGGTCATTTCCATCTCTCTAGTCAATAAATCAATTCCTCTTATTACAATCTAATCAAACAAATTCACACTCATATCATATTAAATAACTTAATTCATTTGATTGGTTTAAATAGTCCTTACTCTAATTAAAAATTCCATGGAATTGGAATTTCTAATTTTATTTAGTTTAATTTATCCCTTTTCCACCTCTTGTGGGGCACTCTCCAAGGAACATTCTCCACCCTCCATCTTAAAGACAAGATGGAGGGCCCTCATCCCACCTTTTAAGATATTTTTGACAATAATTATCCACCCTCCATATTGGAAACAAGATGGAGTTCTCTCATTTCATCCCTAAAGATATTTTTTAGTGGAATTTTCCACCCTTCGTCTTACATTCAAGATTGAGGCTCATTTAACCCCCCTTGGGATATTTTAAGGAGTATCCTCCACCCTTAATCTTAGATAAGATGAATGGATAATATTGGTCATCCATGTGATGCCTTGGATTGAATTATCCACCCTCCATCTTGAAGTGAATATGGAAGCCTCACTTTCAATCACTTTGCCTGTATATAAAGGGGCACCCCTCTTCATATTCTAGGCTCAGGTTTAGTAGTAAAGCTTTGTCAATTTACCAAGCTAGCTTGTGCATCAAACTTATCTCTTATTAATTCAATTACTCAATTTTTTAAAGAGGATATGGTGTATTTATTGATAATAACATTTATAAATCCTTTTTAAGACTATATACAAGCCACATCTACTTATGACAAGGTGAATAATCTTTAAAATGAAGGTACTAATTGTTTGTTTCTTTTCTTGATTTTAGTTTATTTAGATTTATCTTAGCTCATGAGGAATGGGCTATAAACATATCTAGTTTTGATTGATATTTCATTAACAAAGCTTATAACCCTAATAGTAATCCTAATGATACATATGACACACTTTATGGGACTCACGCCTCGCGTAATTCGATCAAGAATATTATTATTCCTCTCATTTGGAAATTAGATCAAATTTGAATTTGATTTCCCCTTATTTTCTTCTAAATGTGTCCATCATATGGCTCTTTAGGATTAAAATTAGGGTATGTTGAATTTAGTTTTAGTAAATTTAGCTTAGAACATTGAAATCATCTTTTCTATCAAATTAATTTATAGGTTCTCTATATTTTTGGATTTTTTACAGAAACATGTTTTTTTATGGAAAATAAGTTTATGTCATTCTTAGAATTTGCATTTTAATTACCTTGATAAATTTAGCATAGAAATTTTAAATCATCATTTTGGTTAAAATAATTTATGGGTTCTCTGTATTTTATGATTTTTATAGAAATTTGTTTTATTTTTGTAAATTAACTTATAAATTTCTCACAATTGATGTTTTAATTTTTATAGGTTTGAATTTATTAACATTATCTCTTGTAGGTATTTATTTTTATTTATTTTTTAAGTGTTTTTAGTGGAGGTTTTGATTACTTATCTCTTCATAAATAAGCTATTAATTGTTTTGTGTAGGATGCTTGCTATAGAATTTTAAAAAACCCAAAAAATTCACTTGTCAAAGACCCACCAATAAAAACTAGTCACATTATTTTTATTTTAAAATCTAAAAGGGTGTGGTGATCCATTTAAAAAACATGTTTTTCATCTCATTTCCTTTAATGTTTTAAAAATAATTCACCTTTCAATTTGGTGTAATAAAACACTTTCATTTTTATTCGTTATTTTATTTATTTGCTTAAGGACTTTACTTATGTGCTCATGTGATTTCTTCATATGATTAATCTGCCCTTGGTAGGGTGACTTAAAACCATGGAGGTGATCACTTATTTTATCCCAAAATATTTTCCTATTATGTTATTCATTTTCCCTTAGTGTAATCCTATGAATCAGAATAGAAATACCTTTCCTTTTCTTTTGGTTGTCTGATTGAGGTGTCATTGAATGTTTAATTTATTAGTTTTTCTATCAAAAACATTGTCACATATTCAAATATATCCTACATACACCTTTGCAAAGAAGTGTTACTCTTCCAAATTTTTAAAGACTTCCCTTTTTATATCTCATGTCCAAATTGACCTAAACACATACCCTTCTTGTCTAAAATCATATTGTTATGTTGCTATTTAAATTTTGACCCACTTCAATCAAATTCTAAATTTATAATTCAAAACCACTTCAATACTAAGATCAAATTATAGTCTCAGTACCAAATCTCACATTCAAATCAAACCTATTCAAGTCAGAACATTCGCTTTTAATTTCTCAATCATGTGTCAATTCTTGTTCATGTCTAAGTATATTCTAAGTTCAATTTCACAAGTCAAACCCTCTTATCCTTACATTCAAACATTCCATTTTGTTAAATTAAAAAAAAATAGTATAATCTTGTTACAATCCAAGTATGAACTTCTTTACAAGTTTTTCAAGACATTGGTGACATAGATATGCACACATGGATTTTAGACTTGACTTCATCTCATATTTTGTCATTGTATATCAAAATGGTCTTACATATTTAAATCCTTAGGATAATTCAACCATCTTTGATAAACTTATCCAAGTTTAATTTTTTTTAAACTTGAGTTTGAGTTAAATTACTTGGTTTGCAATAGTATCAAGCATGCCTCGATACACAATAAATGGCATGGCTTATAATGCTACTTATGATGATGATTGGACACAAAATCAACAAGACCATATAACTCCATTTAGTTACCAACTATATTATCCACACAATCAATAGTATTCTATGAACTCACATGATATGGAAGTCCATCAACCTAAGTATGAAGATGTGCCACCTAGCTATGACATAGTTCAAGCTCTATTTGAGCAAAACTTTTTTTGAAAATAGAGATGAATCTCTCTTGAATTTATTATATATGGGTTATAAGTTTCCCCATGATTATCCTATATATAATTTACATAATATTTTGAGATCTCTACTACATAATACAACTCAAATCACAAAGTGGACTAAGGATTTATCTTCCTATATGCATGGTCCAACAATTGTTCAATCATTGTTAGTCCTAGTAATATCTATAAAGGGGAAGGAATTACTTGTTTTTCCACCCCAATTTTCACCTATCATTGTAACCTAATTTCAATAATCTGGTTAAGTGTTGATTGATATTACAACTTTATTAGTTATTGCTCTAGTTTTTTATCCTCCAATTATAGAGTTCAATCAACCTATTGAGTGTTAGGTTAAAGATTCCTTTGTTGATCCATTCCATACTCTAGGGTCATCAACCACTCTTGATAAAATATATACCCATAAATTTCTTATAATAGGTTTTTGAGAACCCACAAAAAATGTTTCCTAATCCTCATCAATGTCTTGTTAATCACCCTCTCAAAATCTCATCTGAATAAATCCCCCCTCAACAATTACATAATTCAACTCATTTAAAACAAGTCTCTACTAAAACACAAATTATCCCATCCAACTCACATATCCCCCAACATAACCCTTCTAAAACCAATTAAGTTATCTCCAATACCCATCAGGTCTTATCTAGTATACAGTAACAAGTTCTATTTGGACAACAGGTTGTTTCTAATCAATAAAAAATTCCCACCAATCAACAATAAATCCTCAATTAAATCAAACAAATTCATATTCATATCATAATAATTAAATTAATCCTTTTTATTTATTTAATTTATCCTTCCTCTAATTATAAATTTTATGGAATTGAAATTTATAATTTCACTTAATTCAATTTACCCCTTTTCCACCTCATGTGGGACACTTTCCAAGGAACGTTCTCCACCCTCTAGCTTGGATACAAGATGGAGGGCCCTCATTCCACCTTTTATGATATTATTGAGATGGATTTTCCACCCTCTATCTTGGAAACAAGATAGAGTGATCTCATTTTATTCTTCAAGATATTTTTTTGAGGCATTCTCCACCCTCCATCTTGCATGCAATAAGGATGGCTCATATCAATCATCCTTGGGATATATTGAAGAGCATCCTTCACCCTTCATATTGGATAAGATGAAGGGATCATATTGGTTATCTATGTTTTTATTCATGTGATTCCTTGGCGTTAATTATCCACCCTTCATTTGAGATACAATATGAATGGCTCACATCCAGTCACTTTGCCTATAAATAAAGGGGCATCCCTTTTCATATCTCATGATGAGCTTTAATAGCAAATCTTTGTCAATTTATCAAGGTATTTTATGCATAAAATTCCACTCTTATCAATTAAATTACTCATTGTTTTCAAGATTATATGTGTGTTTCATGATAATAACATTGGTAATGACTTATTGATACTACATATGTGCCACGTCAGCTTACAATAAGTTGAATAAT
This sequence comes from Torreya grandis, assembly GCA_037957365.1. Lineage (NCBI taxonomy): Eukaryota > Viridiplantae > Streptophyta > Pinopsida > Cupressales > Taxaceae > Torreya > Torreya grandis. The sequence goes on along the minus strand of JARHVA010001482.1, from coordinate 1,012,576 downwards.
CCTAAAAAATGAAGATAATAATTGTTTATTTCTTTTATTGATTTCTATTTTATTTTGCTTTGCCTTAGCTCATGAGGCATTGGGTTAGAATTGATAGAAATATATTTTATTTTGATTGTCATTTCATTAAAAAAAATTATAACCTTAATATAAATCCTAATTATACAACTTGTTTCCTTTTAGCCAGTTTGGATAGATTTAGTCAATATTGATAGTTAATATTGAAAGTAATGGTTGTAACTAACCTCACACATATCAAACAATTTTTTTCTTAAAGGGTGATGTGATTGCATGTCTATTTATACCTTTAGCCACTTCCATAATTATATAGTAACACTTGAAATTTTAAACCCTATTTTTTCATAAATAATATGATATCAAATGAGGGGGTGTTAGGTGAAAGCATTGATTTGGATTGGCCTTGGTTAATCCCCATTGAGAGACCAAGTTTTTCACTACATTTTCAATGCTCTAAAGAGGACTCAAACTCAAATGTATTTCTCTCATTAATGTTTATGTGTATAATTTTGTATACAATCTTATATGATCTTTCTCCTATCTTTACCTTGGTACAAGCATGAAAATATGAAGTTACCCTCATAAATTTTAGATTCAGCTCTAAAATTTATGTATGTGCAATATGTAAGCTTGTCTATCTATTGATATTTCAATGTGTTTATTGTAAAAATACCTTATATTATATTTTTATATATAATAATATCTAACTTTGATTTAAATATGGGTGTGTTCAATTATGCACTATGTGTTGCACCTTGCTCCATGAAAAATTGCAATGAAACATTTAGAAATTAGTTTTCACTTGTGACACAAAACCTAAAAGTAAAAAAAATTGAACATATGTTAAATGAAATATTAAGGAAAAAATAAACTTTTGTGTATGCAAACCAATCTTGTCTTCTAGAGACAATGGAGAATGTGGTGATCATGTCCATTGGATATGCTAGTGTAAAACCATGGGTTTAGGTAAATAAGCCCATACCCTCATTTGAAATAGAGAACTATCTAAAAGTTAATTCATGCATAACTTCAGTCCTACACAACTCACTATAACTAAGTAATGGAATTCATTATGGGTTCCAATACATCTAAGAAATATCTTAGAAATCCCTGAGAATCTAATTTTTTGAATCATACATTGTAGACAAATTATATGATTCAATCTAAGTAATACTTAAGTATAAATTTTTCATAATGTGTCACATATTATTTGCATATGTTTCTAATCCCATAACCTATGTAAAATGAGTATAAAGTGTCATAATATATGTGAAAATTGTGAACATGTGCCTCACATTTTCCCTCATTATGACAACCTATGCAATCTAAGTGAATGCAATATGTGTAATAATCTCATAGAATCTATGAAATACAACTCTTAATCATATAAAATTTATAGATATGCATTACATATGCCCCTAATCTATATTAAACTTGTCATAATATAAGTAAAACCTATATTAATTTACATAAAATTATACCATTTTGAATTAATTTTTAGCCAAAATCTTTTTTATTGTGATTATGAAGGCTCAATCGCTAAGACAACCCAATATGCATTCCCCCCTTTAGAGTTTGGGAATGTAGTATGTGAATTATTCATCTCAAAATAAATAAGTTAAACACATCATATTATATATAAAAGGATATAATCAATGTAAATCATGTACTAACATGTAGATGATATAGTTAGAATAGATCATCTAAGTATGTATGAAAAATGTATCCTAAGGCATACAAGTGTCATGTCAAGATAAACATATCAATGAGGAACACAGTTAATAGTCAATTAGCATCGATAAATTTATTAATAACTATGTATAATGTGTATCATGGTGCCACAAAAAATAATAAGAGTGTGTGATATCGATCATGGCATAGTAATATCAACAAATAATCATAGATTATTTATTTGAATTCACACATATAAAATAGAGTCACACACAATGTCATAACCATGACACATAATAGCACTAAATGTCACACAAGGTAAGAACCACACACAAATGACAATCAAATGTCACACAAGACCAAGGGCCACACATAATGGATGATCTAATGTCTTACAAAAAAATTGATAATTTAATGTCACACACACAATGGATAATCAGATGTCATAGAAACACAAATTTAAACAAAGAAAGATTCACATAATTTAATAAAAAATTAAGCATCACACCATGTAATAATGTAACAACATCATGGCTAATCTATATAATTATTATGTGTCCTTATTTCATATTAAAAAATATAATAGCCAATAAATTAAAAATATAAGTAGTATGAGTCAAAGCTAGTCATATATAAACAATGTAAAGTAGCTCAATATGATAAACGGAGATAAAATGATAAAACTTATGCAAATTATCAAGATTCCCCTAATGTAGGAAGGTAGATCTTGAGTCTAGGAATGTCCCGCATATATGTCTACATGTCATAGATTACATATATGTCTTTCCTCTCACTTATGTATACCATGAAATGTATTTGTATATAAAATTGGATATATTATGTACTATATATGAGAAAACGTGAAAATTCATGTAAACAATCAATAAATGTCATGAATAGGTCTTGGTATTGAGTTTTTAAATATATTTTTTTTGGATTTTATAGTTTTTTAGAATGTTATGTAATGCTAATCAATGATATCATCAATGGGATGCTCACATGTATGTCTTGTATCAAACATTTTTAATGTTACCCATTATGATCAAGTACTAACACATGTATCCATGTTAGAATTATTTAACCCTAAAATCTAGATCTAATGTGAGCTTATAATTAACCCTAGATTTGGATTAAAAGGGTATATAGAAATGAAATGGCACAAAGGTGATAATCAGATCTATAGCAAGCCAATTAGATGTTAAAATCATATATAAGCATACACTAAATTTATTATGTTAAGATAGTCTAATTATGGAAAGTATAACTATGCTAGATATGGAAATGATAAATAAGTGATGTACTTATCTTGTTCTAATGTTAATACAATTCTATATTTGGAACACATAGAAAGTAATATTGAAGGATATTCTTGCATAGTCATCAAATTATAGATTTGATGCTTCTAGATATCTAGATAGTAATGTTACCCTAGGATGGTTGCATCAATGTTATTATCTAGGTTCAATGCAATTATCCTATATAGAATACCTACTAGAAAAAGATGTGACCACCTAGATGCTTCTGGGTTTGACTTCACCTTCACTCTATTCATTCAAATTTGGGTCATGGACTATCACTCCTTGTGAAATGGTAAAACCCTAATTATCAATCTTCATTATGACTTGGGTAAAAATGGGTTAGTAGGTACATGGTGTCAATTTGACTCCAAGACCTTGTTGTTAAAGAGTATTGCCTACATATCCAATACTCCAAAAAATGGTCTTAGATTCATATAGTTCTCCCCTATGTGTTGGCTTTTGTGTGAATCATACAATATGTGTAACACAATTACAACAGTAACTTATATTATAACTTGGCAAATCAGATGGTTGGGTTACTCTTTTAGTAATTCAAACTTGTAGATGTGATGTACCTATAACTAGTGTGTAAATAGGGAAGCCTTTTTCAATTAAATGCTTGATAGAGTGATTTTGATAAGTTGCCTTAGTCTCTTTGGTATTTTGTTAGGTCGTTAGGTGATGAATGAATGAGGGTTGATCTTGTATTTATATCAATCCCTTTGGAGTAATAACTCAAATTAAACCACATAGGCTGACCATTAAGATACACTTAATTTTTAGATTGGATGAATTTAGGGAATTGGACACTTTCATTAGGTCAAGACACTAACATTGATGCTAGTGACTATCCTAGACATTAGTGTCCAAAAAGTAGGGAATTAGGTATAGGCTTAGAACTTATAGATATGATAGATAAGTACATATTAAGCATTGTAGGTAAGATAGAAGAATTGGGTCATCAACATAAGACTAGTCAGACTAAGAGATATAAGCCAAGGGGCATGAGATAGATCAAATTTAAAACATGCAAAAGTTGAAAAGGTATAGAACTAAGAGGAATAGCCCAAGGTCTGAATTTTCCAAATGTATAAGACTGAGGTGATTTACAATCATAAAATAGTGTCTACATATTCCTCCCCACTTTAATCTAGGAATGAAATTACTATTTTAAAGGAAAAGAAGGCCTACATGGGTCTGTATGCACAACTTATCTTTGCATTTCCCAACGTGAGTGTTTTTTTGGTGACTAACCTAAAACTAAGAACATGTTACATTATAACATCAATGTATTTAATATGGGATTGAAAGTAATTGAAATTGAAAGAGTAAGGTTTAGGAGTAAACATATGTGTCTATTTAACCTCCTTGCATATTGGCAATTTGATATGAAAAATATGTATCATTTTAAGGCTCTGAAACTAAGATTAGGACAAAGATATACTAATCTTGAAATTTCATATATCAAAGGAAATAAAGATATATATATATATATATGAAGTCATATGCCCCTAATTTAGAGAATTAGGTGAGTTTCCACCTAACAGTTGAGATGATCTCAACTGTGCAACCCAATGATACTTATAACCTGGTGAGATTAGATGATACAATCGAGTCCAGCATGAAAACTTGGTAATATTGAGTGATTTTATCACCTCAACCATACCAAAATGTGAACCAAATAATATATTATATTGGCTCAATAAAGTCCATAAAACTCCATGGGGTATTAGTACAAAAACATTTGTATAGTGGTAATAGTCCATAAAAATGTTCTAGAATATGAAATTGGTTTTTATTTTTCAATATTAGTCACATGTTGCATAGAATGCACTCCTTAGATATGTCTCATGTTGAAATTGTTTATATTAATCATACCAATATATAGAATTTTGACACAACTATGAATCTAAATCATGTAATTATGTGGTTTGGCTAAGTTGGATAACTGTGTAAATATGGAGAGCATGCTTCCAAAGCATTCCCCCACTATATATGTAGAAATATAAAAATTCATATAAGTAATAATGTGGAGAACAAGTTTCCTAAACATGCCCCCATTGTAAACTAGAGATGTTGAATATTGAATAGGTGTGGAGAACATGCTTCCAAAGCATACCCCACTAAATTTGGGAACTATGAATGTGTATAAGCCATGCCCATATGACACGCCACCACTAAATATGAAAATAGATATAATTACCATATACTGAATGAGTGTAGATAACATGCTTCTAAAGCATACCCCAACTAAATTTGTAAATTGTGCCATGCATGGAGAACATGCCTCTATGATATGCCCCCACTAATATCCCCCCTTTTGAGGTGAGGGAAAGATAATAACTAGTAGTTACCTCACCTTAAAAGGATAATACAACTATGTCATCTACGAATGTAACCATGTAGCATATAGAAGTAGCATGTCTAGGTAGATGTATCATTGAAATTCATAGAACCAATGTGATCACATGTAGTCCTAAGGTGCATCATAAATATCATGGAAATATATAGATAGTAAAGGTACAAGCTTAATAATAAAAACAACACACACACACAAGAGCACTCAAAATCAATTCAAAAAGCAATGGTATATGAATACCACAAACAAGGGGCATGTTCAAATGTTACACAATTGAAGGGACATGACTTAGTCAAACATCCACAAAATAAATAATATCATTTTTAAATGTCCATACAATAAATAATGGTATATATAAATGTCAATGAAATAAAACATAGGTATATGGGTTCATAACCAAAGCAACATAATCAAATGCTCAATTATAGAATATAATAGCATGGTAAGACACTAAAGGGAGTACATAAAGGAAAGCATACGCAACTAGCATAAACATGTCATAATAACCCATGGATCAAATTTGTTAGGAAAAAATGTTAAGTGTATATTATATCAAGTACCCTATGTAATATGTAATCATGGAAAAATGTATGCATATGTATATATGTAATCTCAAACATGATAATGTAGATTGGTTATAAAATTATATAACTTGTGTATATCAAGATCACCTAAATGGATGCCCCCAATGTCCATATGAAATGAGTAGAGGGAAATCCCAACATCTAAAATAGTAATTTATCACATATATATGTATGCCTATATCACACTCAAGTAGAAGTGTGACACACGTGTATGTAGGAGTAACTTAGTATGCCATCCATCAACATAGAACTAACAAATAAATTCCAAGGAGCCAATAGAGCATGTAGGTGTTGAAATTATTTCTAAAGTTTTAAATGATTTTATTTTCTGGTATTTTTTGTAATTTTTACATATATATTTAATAAATTAAGTCCTCATCTTATAAAGGTGTAGGCCCACTTGTAAAATATTTTAATTTTTATTTATATCGAGTCAATGCCAAGATTTCAATGTTTTTGTGTATTGGTTTACCAAAAGCTAATGGTGCAGGCAAATAATCATCTCTGTTATGATGTAGGTAAATATGTGTACCTATATGATGAAACTTTACACACATTTTTATAGTATCTATCTTAGCATTCCACTCAACTAGCCAATTTTGTTTTAACTTTAGTTTTAAATATGGTTTGTGTGTTAATATCCATGTAGTGAAAGCTTTGACATGTGGCCATAAGCAATGGGTAATTAAATGTATCCTTTATATTTAGGGAGAATATGATAGTTCATTTTTAGTATTTCCAAATGATGTAATAAGATTAGTCATACAAGTTGCATCCATCTTATTTGGATCAAACCCGATATGATGGTAATATACCCTATCAATAAGTATGTTTCCTATTGTGGATACATTGCATATGTGTCCTTATTTCCTAGATTATTAGATTAGATATTTCAAGGCCACACATTGATTAGTAGTATTTCCAATGATCTAATGGTAATTACAATATGGTACTTCCTTCATGAGTAGTAATCTACTGCCAACATGTGTTTTATAGAAGGTAAAGAAATCATTTTATATTCAAGTAGCAAAGCCAAGATAATATTAGTGTTATCATGTTCCATTATGATCTGTAGCATGTGGATTAAAGCCTCTTGCAAATAATCCACATTATCATAATGATTTATTTGCATTTGGCCCTTATAAGGTTGACTTATTGCTTTAAACCAAGAGGTATGTATGGAATAACTACCATTTACATGCTCATTTGTTAGTTTTGTTTTGCCCTTATCTGTATTTAGCTTTGTATTTTTTTAAGTGATTATGTGAAAGGTGATCTAGTGTGTCAAATTTTAAATTCCACATTTTACATTTGTCATATCATAAGCCATATCATCATCATTATCATATTAATCTGAGACATGACCATCTTTTTGCTTAGTATTGACCAATAAAGGAGGTTCAAATGTTGGGGGCTCTTTTATTTGTATTGGCACTTTTGGTAATGGATCTTAATTATAATATTTGAAAAGACAAGTAATGTATCAAAACATAAAAACTGTGATAGATTAGAATCTAAAATGGGTAAAAAATGCATCCATGTTGCACATATTTTATGATAATCATAGATCAGCAATAAAAAAATAATAAAACCTAATTTATCCTAGGTTTTATATTCAAATATCAGGTTCGCCAAACGTTTAAACCTAAAATGTGAATCTAAGGTGATATTATCATTAACCTTATATTTGGATTAAAAGGGTATATAAAAATGAAATGGCACAAGGCTGATAATTAGATCTGTAATGGGGTAATTAGATGCTAAACTCAGATATAAGTATACACTAAATTTATTATGTTGAGATAGTTTAAATATGGTAAGTAAAACTATGTTATATATGGAATTGATAAAGAATTGATTTACTTATCTTGTTATGATGCTAATTTAGTTATGTATAGAGAACAAATAGAAAGCAGGTTGGAATGATATTCTGGCATAGTCATCAAATTCTAGATCTAATGCTTTTAGAGCTCTAGACAATAACATCAGTCTAAGATGGTTGCATTGAAGCTACTATCTAGTTTTAATGTTAATTTTCCTATGTGAAATACCTACTATAAAAGGATGTAACCACCTATATACTTCTGGGTTTGACTTTGCCTTCATTCTCATGCATTAAAATCTAGGTCATGGACTGATGCTCCTTGTGAAATTACAAAACCCTAGTTTTCCATCTTCATTATGACCTTGGGGAAAAATGGGTTAGTTTTTACATAATGTTGAGCTGACCCCAAATACCCCATGTTTATAAGGTGCTACCTACATATCCAATACTCCATAAGAGGGCCTCGAACTCATGTAGTTATCCCTTATGTGTTAGCTTGTGTGTGAATCATACAATATGTGCAAATGAAGTATAATAATGACCTAGCTTATAACTTGGCAAAGTGGTATCTTGGGCTATTCTTTTAGTACTTTAGACCTATAGATGTGTTTTTCTTATGACTTGTGTGGAACTAGGGAATATTTATTTAATTCAATGCTTGATAGAGCATTTTTGATAAGTTGTTTTGGTCTTTTTGGTCTTTTGATAGGTTGATGGTGAGGAATGAATGAGGGTTGATATTGTATCTATATCAATCCCTTTAGAGTAATAAATCATATTAAAACACTTAGGTTGACCATTAGGATATGTTTAACTTATAAATTAGATGAATTTATGTCACTAGACACTTACATCATTTAGGACACTAACATTAATGTTATTGTCTATCCTGAACATTAGTGTCCATGGAATAAAGAAATAAGCACAGGCTCAAAACTTGTAGAGATGGAAGATAAGTACATTTTAAGAACTATGGGTAAGATAAATGATCTAGGTCATCAACATAAGACTAATCAGACTAAGAGATATAGGCCAAGGGACATAAGATAGATTATATTAAATACATGTGAAAGTGGGAAAGGTATAAAACTAAGAGGAATAATTAAGCTCTAAGCTTTGCATGTGTACAAGACTGAGGTGCTATATAATCATAAAATAGTGTCTATAAAAATATGAAAAATAATCATGTTGTGGCATATCCATCAAGATCATATCAACTATATTATCTTGTGTATGTTGTGTAACTTTATTATTCATATTATTGTATGTATTTTAATGCATAATAGGAGAATGTGCCTATGTTCACTATGAAACTTGTGAATGATTTTATAACACTAGTCTAGGATGTGAAGTAGATAATGGCTACCATGAGTCCTGAATAAATCTCTGATGTAAAGTATGTTTTATTACTGGTCATCAAGGAAAATCTATTGTTATTCTTTGAGTTGTTTGAGTAATATAAACCTTAGTAGGTTTTTCAATAGATTGCGGTGGTGGTGGGATTGGATGAGGAATAATCTCCCACTAAAGAGAGTATTCATATAGAATACTTGGAATTATAACCCCCTATTGACATGTATATATTTCACACATATATGTAATGTAGATGGTACAACATGCATCATACATATCCAAGGATGTCCTAAAAACATGTCAAATGCCCCTATACTTGGTAGCACTAAGAATAAAATAATGACTATGTCAAGGTCCACTTTGAGTGGTAATATAATTCACACAAGAAGGTTAAGTTTTTTTGCATTAAATCCCTTAATTTCCTTCATTTTATCCATAAAATATTCTTATGTATATCCAAGACTAATGAGGAGTGTTATGGTGCAAATATTTTCACTGAAACCACTATATACCATGACATTATGTATAGGCTATAAAGTTTTGTATATGTGTATAAAATAATGCTTCATCAAAATATTCATAAAATGTAAAATAATTTTATGTGTTTGCATGGTTTGAAGTGTGATAATAATACCATCTATGGGATATTCTTCCTCAACTCTACAACTATAAGAATTTAGAGGAGGATGTGTATTATAAGTCATTTGCACCTCATGCTTAGGAGTAGTCTCTTATGATGCATGATTTGTAAAGGGATTGTTAAATGTATTCAATTTAGCATCCCCATTAGGTGGTTCCCTTGATTCATTTTTAAGTTTGTTAGGATCAATTCTATTATCATCTATCAAATCCCATATCTTATGTCAAAAACTAATGCATCTATTATTTGAATGTCTCATGCATTGATGATAGTTTCAATATGTATTACTATTAAATCCCTTAGCATGAGGCTTAATAATATCAACCTATTTTTGTGAAGGGTGGGATATAATGTTGCACTCACCAATATTATGTGATACCTTGTGAGGAGGTTACAAAAAATGTGAAAATTTCCTCCTTGGTGGAGTTAAGAGAATAAGTCAATTACTTGTGAAACTAAATTAATTCTTTTTTTTACATCATTATTATTATCACTTGATTTTGGTTTTAAATTTATTATACTTGGAAAAATTTTACTAGAAGATTTTGGAGGGTTAGACCCATACTTTAGCTTATTCCTTGAAATAAGTTTAACTTATCTATCTTTAGCTATGTGGCACAAGTCATCAAATGATTGAAATTTTCTTAACACAATAGACTCGTGTAGAATGGCCAACAAATATTTCTTAAATATATATTGTAATTAATTATATTCTATTTGAATTTTCATCTTAGAGATCTTTGTCTTATAATAGGATACATAATCAGTGATAAGCTCATTGGACCCTTAATTTTTCTAATCTGAGCATAAGACATCTTCACAATTATGTTGATTTCAAATCATGGTATAAATTGATCAACCAAAGAATTGAAAACATGGATTGACTATAAAGGTATATCATAAAATTAATGCAATTTATAGTCCTTAAGACTCTGTGGAAATAGCTTAGTCAATAACTTATTTTTGGATGTATAGAAAAAACATGTGGAATGAAAGGCTCAAAGATGTTTTTCTATATGACCTTTACCATCATACAATGTAAGCCTAGGTAACATAAAACCTATTGGTAAAGGATAAGTTAATATCTCAAGAGATAATGGACTATGTCTTAATGCATAAGAATCAATGGTGTAGCCAAAGCTATAATAATTATGTTGTAATTATAACATGTTATTATATAGATCAATATTTATTTGCACAAGTGATTAAACATCTGCCATATAAAATTGTGTATCATTAGATGGTGTGACATGAGTAGTAACATTAGAAGGTATGAAAGTATGTTGCTTAGGGATATTCATAGTTATTTGAGGACAACCTTATATTTCCCCTATACCTTAGGTAGACATCATAAGTGTAACCAAAGTTTAGACATAAGAATAATAGTAGTAGCAGTAATCTCAACTCTTATTGTAGAATCAATACATATAAAAGGTGTATTAGTGTCAATAAAAATCTCATATTGTTGTTCCTCAGATGTGACCTTATAATTCTTTACCTTTTTAACTTCTAGGATTATTTTTAAGATCTTATGTAATTCATGGGTATGTGAATGGGTTCATTCTTGAAATTAAAAAAAAAGTGTAACTTATTTATGATCTATGTCGTTAACGTCGGTTGGATGTATTTGATCATTGTATTCATAATATTTTTCAAAATAGATTCAACATGTGGCATATTAAAAAAAAAATAAGTTCTCTGTTTTTAATATTTTCATCAAAATAAGAATGAGCAATTTAAATTTCATCAATTTTAGCCATTTTAGAGACACACACAGTTGATCTAAATAAATATCATTGTGTTCAATTTCAACACCACTTAACCTGATGCTTCACCTTAGAGGGATAAGTGAATAAACCTTCTTAGATGGAATATAATATGAGTATGAAAAAAATCAAAAGGGCTTAGAGTGAATCATAAATTACCATACTCTATGGGGAAATTATAAATCAAGTATAAAAAATTAAATTAAATATTGAAATTTGAAACCCTGAAAAAATAGAAAGAAACCCGAAGGAAACTAAAAATCTAAAAATAGATTGTTTGTAAAATGTCTTTGATCTTGTGAAAATATCTCCATTATCCTTCTCCTCACTTAAAACCCTAGTTGTGCACTAAAGGACCATTGTAAAATAGGGACATGTGAAAGGGAAGGATTGAAGTAACCTTGTCCATCCCTTATGACTAAATGTTTCCTATATATCTAATATTTGAAGAGGGAAGTTAAACCAAATATTTTTCTCCCACCTAGATAAGTGTGTGAAAACTTGTGTAATATAAGCATGCAAATGTAATCATGTGTATGGACTTTGACACTTGAAAACTTGTGACTTGACCTTGAAAATAATATTGAGATTTAGCTCAAGGCTTTCTCATTTTATGGATTTCATATTTGGGAGCTTTAGGGAAGTTATTTTCAATATGTAGTGTGCTTTCCAGTGATACATGCATAATTACTAAATGATCAAAAAATATAGGATTGATATATGTTTATATAGTTGACACTTTGGGTACTTTCTTTTAAACTGAAATGTAAAACATATGTGTTGACCCATATGAATAATTTTAATTTAATAAACTATGAATTAAAGGGAACATGGATAGGTCTATAATGGTGAAACTATATAGGTAAGTTACTACCTATAAATAGAAAAAATACAATGATTTGAGATCAGGAGATAATTTGAGAATGATATTGATTTGTCTACGAAGAGACTTAGGAAATTATATGTATAGTAATGATAATTTGGAAGGGTTAGGCCCATATATGAGCAAACAACTAAGGAAGAATGTGAAAAAGTGTCATGTATGAAATCATAAATAAAAAATGTTAGAGATTAGTCAGATTACACATTGCTAAGTGTCTAATACCAAATAAGAGTGTGTATAGAGTAAATATTGATGTATGTTACATTGTGTGACTATTAACGAGTGATATTGAATGTTTTATTGCATGATTATATGAGTGAATTAATTATGTGCTATCATTTCATGCATCATTTATATAGAGGATATTTTATTCCATTTCATGGCCATCTTATCTATGTCAATTTAGATTTAAATAAGAGTTATGTTACATTAGAGTTGGGTAATATTCATGCTCTATTTTGAGTATTTGTGTGTCATAATAATGGCATTGTGTGCATATGTGTGTACCTCTATGATGTTTGTTGATCCTGTGATGGTGTGATTGATATCATGCATTGTTATATAATGTGTGATCCCTTGATTGTTATCATAGCTATGTGGCTTACTATAGAGTAATTATCACTATATGTCTCATTTTTATAAATACTTGATATGAAACTTATATGCATTGTGTTATATGTTTCATATGTGTGTGAATGTAGACATTATTTTTAAATTATATAATACCTTAGTATTGCACACTTGGAAAATACATATCATGTATGTACCTTCAACTTCTAGACCTTTCTCAGTACTAAATTCTCTCATACAATACCTTTATGTGCCTAATTTATTATCTCTTAGTTTGACTAATGTAATTATGGTGACTTAGGCCTTCTACCTTGCCCAGAATGTTGTAAACCTACTTTTCTTCCATCTCTATAAGTTTTGGAGATAAAGCTATTTTCCAGTTGCCCTGACACTTATGTCCTAGTTAGATGCCTACATCAGACAAGTGTCCTATCATAATACAAGTTTCCAATGCCCTAAAATCATCCAATTTACAAATTACATGTATTCCTATGGTCAGCATAAGTCATTTTATGTGATATATTCTCCAAAGGATTGGTGAAAAATACAATATCAATAATCATTCATTACTCACCTAACATAGACTTATCAAGAACTCAAGTGAGAAAAGCTTCCCTATTTTATCATATTTTCATATCAATCATAAGGAGAGCCTATCTACAGGTCTAAATTAATAAAGGGGCATCCCAAGAGATATATTTTCTAAGTTATAAGCTAGGTCACTTTTGTACTTTCTTATCAAACATTGCATTATTCACACACAAGCCAACACATAAGGGAGAACTACATAAGTTTGTGACCCTCTTCAGAGTATTGTCTATGTAAAAAATGTTTATTGATATAGGGGTATTTGGTAGCTTGACACCATGTGCCCACTAAACCATTTTTTCTATAGCCACTATGAATATGAAAAACTAAGGTTTTACTATTTGATAAGGAGAGATAGTCCATGACCTAGATCTAAATGCACTAGAGTGAAAGCCACACAAAACTTGGAAGAATCCAAGTGGATGCATCCAATTTTAGTAGGTATTTTGTAATAGACACCTATGTCTAAGTCTAAAAGTAGTGTCGATGAAACTATTCTAGGTTGACACAAGTGTCCATGGATATAGAGATCAAAATTATAAAATTAGGTTACTATTCCTGAATCCATAGCCAATCCACTTTCTATATGTTCCAGATCCAAATATGTATTTGCATTAGAACCAATTAATTATCTTTTTTTCCTTATCATTGCAATATCTATCATAGTCTTAATTTCTATATTTAGCATCTCAACATAATAAATGTAATATATACTCTATATGATATTCATAAATAATTTTCCTATTTTAGAGATAGTCTATTATCCTTATACCCTGGTCTATTTATACCCCTTTAATGTTAGATTTCCATTTATATATTTTTTAAGGTTAAACATTTAGTGAACCTAATTCATATGACTACAAAAAAAATTTATTTCTAGGGTTTACAGTTAGTTAGGGTTTTAGATAGTTGTACTTTTCTCATTTCCTCCTTTTATTATTTTGCATGCAACCTAGGCATAGCCTTAGATTGGGAGGTGTGCTTATTAAACACATTTAGCTTCCCTTCCTATCACCTAATATGTCTAAAAATAATGAGGAACTTAATCTTATGGATCATGATGATACCAATGTTAAGAATGAAAAACCTACTAATGAGGTTATCATAGAAGAAGATTCTGATAATGAAAACCATCAGTCTTATGAAACCAATAAACATGAGCAAATAGATCATGATAAAGTGAAAGTAATTACATTATTTTGTGAGCATATTTCTCAAAACCCTAAATATATTTATGAAATATTTAGAACCATGTTAAAAACTAATAAATCAAAAATCATAGATGCACAAGTAGGTATATCTATTGATCATGTTATTTGAGTTATGGGTCATCCCCATATACCAACAACCCTCCCCTTTGGCACATTAATACTTCATACATCTAATGGGGTCACAAGATATATATTTTAACATTTATTTATTCTAACTAATATTGCTACATCTACCATGGGAAACCTAAACCCTTCAACTCAAATACCATTTTTAATGCCTACATCTACCCAACCTATGAGTACAGATCCTTTGGTGACTTCTCAAATGTCTAACCTAAAATACCAATAGGTGAAATATCTTATCCAAACTATAAAAAAATTTATAACTAATATTATAAATATTAAACAAAATTTTATAAAATATCCTTATGTTATTAATTCATAAGAGTTGTTGCATAATCTATCTTTGCACCCTTGCCAACTATTTTTGTTGCAACTAAGTTCACATTTTATAATGATAAGGTTGATCATAAAAAACATATATTACATATGTTTTAATTTATTTCATTTAGGTTTCCAATTGAGTATAAAAAGTGTCTTGATAGTCTAAGTATCAATGACAAAGTGTGCAATGTGCTTTTTCTAGTATGTTTGAAGTAGGCTTGGTTGATATTCAATTTTGATATGGTTATGGATGCTTAGGGATGAATATGGTGATTTTAAGATATTAAATATTTCCCATAAGATTTATTATATTATTTAAAAAAAAAATCATGAGTGGATTTCGTCTGGTAGTTCATAGTTTTCATCTAGACATTTTAGGTCTAGTGGTAGAAAAAACTAAGTAGATAGTTTGATGGCATCACCATTACCACATATAGATGATTCAAGGGTATTTAGTCATATGGGTCTGATTAAATTAGTCTCAATTTTCTATTTTCCAATTTTTAGGTCATGTGGTTAAGTGGAGAAAAATATATAAATGTGCAAAATTGGCTTCCTAAACAGTTTTCCAATGTTTTCCCATACTTAGCCAAGTAGAGTCGAGTAAGCAATTTGATGAAAATATATTTCATATGTTTTAATTTAATATGATTATATTTATGGATTAACCTATGAAATTTTATCATGTGGTTCAAATTTTAGGTCATGAGGTTGAGTAGTGCAAAAGTTATTAAGGTGCAAAGTTAGCTTCTCAAACAGAAGTTCTCTAAGTTCCCATACTTAGACAATTTTGCAAAGAGAGATCTAACGGTGCATGTTTAATCACATCATATATATATGATGTGAAATTAATTTGAATATATAATTATATAACTTCTATCATCATTCTTTTTAAATATCTAATGGCGAGCATGAAATCTATTAGATAAATATAAATGATGAGTGGTTGTTCATACATGCAAATCAGAGATGTGTATTAAGTCAATGAGTAAACTTTGTAGAAGGAATATGGGGTTTAAAAGTGGAAAAATCATGGGATATAAAATATTAGATAAATGGTGAGCATTTCAATATAAATACCTAGTTAATCCACAAAGATTGACAGTGCATATTTAGTCAAATTTATCAAGGTGCACGAGATGAGGTCAACATGTTCAAAGTTTAACATTTGGATAGTGGGGCATTATGAGTTAAATTTTGAGTTACTTAAAAATAATATAGATGGTTTGAGTTGATAAATTTGATCAAATATCATGATATGTGTTCTAAGTGATCAAGGTTTAACTGCGATTGTTTGAATTCAAATATTTGAATTTAATGAAGGAAAGACCAGTGTTAGGTTTTTGAGCCATAACTTTTGATCTATGTAGAATTTTATATTGTAGTAAAAATAAAATTTGTAGATAAATTCAAGCTTAATTTTAAAATATTAATTTAAAGTTCTAAATTTTTTTACAATCAAATTTATTTATCTCTAAATTTTGCAATGTGTTCATTCATGCTCTGCAAGTACACCGAGAAGGGTAATCAAGTTGTTCTTCATGGTATTTTGATGTTTTAAGATGAAATAAGTATTGGATAGTGTTATATACTCCATTAGGATCATCTGAATGGATTTTTTAGGTTTTACCAATCCATATTTAATATGAATAAATTATTATAATTTGACTATTTATTTGTTAATGTTGTTCTTGTGTACAAGGCTAATGTTTGAGTAAATTGAGCATACGTAAAGGTGTGTAATGATGACTATAATCATTTGAGGATGTATAAGGGCTCATGTAGAGTGGATATATGCATTTTTTATTTTTATGATATTTCTAATTTTCTCAATGGATTGCTAAATGGGTTAATAGGTCTCCATGAGATATATAAGGCCTATTAAGGCCTATTTGAAAGAGGGTGTTACTTAAGGTTGACCCATGTTAGATGACTAAAGGGTGAAGGAATATATTATGTCTAACAAGGAAGGTTGTGATCATAATAATAATTAAGACTCTATAAAATTTGAAACCAAATGTGATGGTTTCTAGGCTTATGGTGACACTTTTGTGGTGAGGTGTGGGTGAGAGTTGAAGAGCAAAGGAAAGAAGGAAGTGTATGTGCCTATTGGATGGGTTGTAGTGTAGAGCAGGTTGATGACTGTGTGTATGCCCTATAGGCTATATATCTAATGTCAAATATAGTGCTCTTTTAGGTTTTAATATTGATGATGAGTGAAGGATATATGATGTCTATGTGAGCTTGGTGGTTTATTCGATAGGTAGATCAGAGTGTGTACTATGTACTGTATAGAGTTGAAGAGAGATGATATACATTATATCTCCATCAGATTGATAGTTAATCAGTGATCAAGAGATGTTCATTTCATAGGTTTTGGGAGGGTTCTCAACATCTAGGTTAGAAATACTTGACCATCAGGTGGTTTGAAGGACTTGATCATCTTAGGGGCAGGTGCTCTTTATGAAATAGGTGTTTCACTAAAACTAATCAGAAGGACTTGATCATTCTAAGGGTAGGTGTTCCTTATGAAATAGGTGTTTCACTAAATTTCAAGTAGAAATACTTGACTAGTCTCATATTTTTTATCATCTTATAGGACAAATAGTCCATGTGTTTGCAAGCTTGAGAGTGGGTTTTATTCCTTAAGAGGGTTTCCCACATAGATCTTGTGTTGTGTGTTTGATCTTGGATTATCTTCATTGTTCTTTGAGATAAATATCCTGTATGCTTCATGATTGGTTGTATTGAATGCTTAAGTGTTTTAAGGTTTCAAAAATTGAATTATATTATTTATCACCACTGATTTACCCCCCCTCAGTGATTGTACCTCTAACAGCATCTTCAATATTTTTATGTGGCATGTCTTGATCATACCTCCAATGATAAACTTTTGACCAAATTATTTCTAGAGAGCTTAAAATACTATGTTTTACAATGGTTCTATAATTCACCAACTTCATTATTAAATGCCTTCAAACCCCTTATAGATCAATTTTTGACACACTTCTCTACTCACATTACCCAAAAGGTTTCCTATGCCTAAATTGAAAAATCCAAATAAGGAAACAATGAACCTATTAATGAATATATCTTAAGATACAAAATAATCTTAGATAAAATGACCAATCATATGGAAATAAAAATCTTTAAGACATTTTCAAGCAAAATTTACTTACTTCTTTACACGATTCAATTGTGTTCAAAAATTTCAAATCTTTTGATGACTTATGCCACATTATTCATGATCTCAAAATGAAACTTATCTCATTGAACAAACTTAAGTATGTATTAAAAACAACAACTACATCTAAATCTAACACCAAGTTTACTCTCAAACCAAGTTATAAGGTTAAACCTTTTGAGCTTAAAAAAGAAACAACCACCATGGTTAATGTGGTGTCTATTGGCAAAATTTGGCCAACATACTAAAGTTTACATAATCAAGAATAAGGAGCTGAGTAGGGTCCTAATTAAAGAGTGATCTAGTGTCACAAGGAGCATATGGACTTCAAGAAGAGATCACATAGAATTTTTAATATTTTAAAACACTTTAATTAGGCTTAAAATGTGAATTTAGTGGTCTTAGAGAGCTAAACCATCATCAAATCTCATGAAGAAATGAATTGGTCAACTTGATTATGTATTTTATAAGTATGCTCAAGAAACCTCTCAGGCCCAAAGGATCACACAAGATCAATGTATTGAGTTCCAAGTTCATCCTCTAAAAATTTCATGTCATGATGAGCTTGCTATCTCAAGATATAAGCCTTTAAAGTTAGACTTACAAAGTGAAATGTGTGTGCAGACATCAAGTTTTAGCTATGGTAAATAGCCGTTTGATTTAAAACTAAAGATACAATGGTGTACATTAAATCATGCATCTAATATATAATGGCACATGGTAACTAAAAAATATAGTAGGTCCTAAATATCTAATAGTACACATGCATTCATACAATTAGATCTAATGCCATGCAAACAAAGATAGAGTTAGTGGGTCTAGATTGATCAATGGTGCATGTGTAATCAGAATCAAATATCTAATGGAAAGTGATGGGTCAAAAGTTTAATGAGTCTCAAATACAAATGTGTGGATGACAAGTGTCTTAAGAATGTTGAACTAGTAGAAGATCTATAGCTTATGTTCATTCATACATAACAGATCAAAAGTACATGAAAAAGAAGATCCAACAATGCATGAGAAGGAGATCGATGATTGATATCCAAAGTTGAAGCTAGGTATGGTCGAGGTCTAACCAGAGAAAATATATCATGGGATGCCATGGAGGTAGACACATCGATTTGATGGGTTCATCAACAAGGATAGAAG
This sequence comes from Torreya grandis, assembly GCA_037957365.1. NCBI lineage: Eukaryota > Viridiplantae > Streptophyta > Pinopsida > Cupressales > Taxaceae > Torreya > Torreya grandis. The sequence continues at coordinate 993,033 of JARHVA010001482.1, read as the reverse complement.
TATTATTGGGACCCTTTTCTCCACTTTTACATCCTATGAATGAACTAGTAGGGAACAATACATGTTGAAACAAGATCATAATAGATTGATCCAGTTATTGTAACTACTTTGACATTGGAATTCATATTTCAAATGACTTGATACCACTGTTATAACTATAAATATCATCAATGTAGGCCAAAAATAGATTGAAAGGGATTGATACAGTTGTTATGGCCATTTTCTAGAACTATGTAGGTAAAAATTGAGCTCATTATGGATTTAGCAATGTTAATTCCAAACTCAAATATCAACTACTAATTAAGATGATAAAGCCATTATAATCTAAATGCATTTAGATGAATGAAACATTCAATCATACATTTAAAATCTAAATCATAAGTGATTCACATCATGATTAAACAAAATAGAAAAGATGATGATTAAAATAGATATTTAGACTTAGATTGACAAAAAGATGTTGCTTGATGTTGGATTATTGATGAAGATGTAAGGATTTATTTTGGCATGAATTTGATATCAGCTTGGTAGATGGCCTTCCATGGAGAAGAAGGGTTTCTTAAATAGAGGAAATGAGGTAAAATCAAGGAATAAGATTCAAACTTAGAGGGAGGGGATCGATGGTTGTAGATTATCTAAGGAATATTAAATTCCTTGGAAACCTCTAGAGTTATAGTTTTCTAGAGAGGATGGCTAGGTTAGAGAGAGTTATATATTTGGAGAGTTATATAACTCTCTTTAGGATTTAATGATGATTATAGGAAGGTTATATGGGGATTAAAGAAGGATTAGGTGACTAGGGATGTAGGAATGACTAGGTTGGTAGGGTAGATAGGGTGGTCAATGAATAAATATGAATTTTAAATTGTCAAGCTGGTTTAAGGGGTCTGTTAGTAGGTAATAGGATCTATTAAAGGCTTGATAGGGAAATAATTGGTTTTAGGATGGGGTAAAAGTATGTGGGCTATAGTAATGGATTGGTGATTATTAGGCTATTAGGGAATATATAAATTGGGCCAAATTAGTAAGAATTAGTATAATTAGTGGGGTCAGCACATTTTAGTGCATACAATGATATTAGGCATTTATGATCTTTTCTAATGGAATCAATGCTAGAATGATCATGATATTGGTCATTATGCTCCCTTATCCATCCTTATACACATTTATCCCATCTCTCTCATCCCTTCTACTATAAATATAGGATTTTAAGCCTTAAAATGGATCCTTCTCTTTGGCATGACTAGACTCTACTAAGATTTGTACTATAACACTTGTTTGATGCCATAAAGACTAAATTCCTTCATTTTTAAAGTTAAGTTGAAGTGTGTTTCATGAGCTCATTGATGTGGTTAATTGAATGTCTATTTTCCTTTCCTTTGTCTAAGTTTTCTCACCTCCATACAATGTTTTGGTAGCTCTCATGGGTCACTCTAAGTGCATATTTAGTCTGTTGGTCTATGAGAAAGTGGAAAACTACCTTCCCATATGAGTTTAATAACTAGTCAATGCCTTGTTATGAAATACTTTTATGTAAAATCATTAAAAATTGAATGAAGTTATGTTTATCAATCTTGAAAGTGTCCTATAATGTGTCATGTGCAGGTATAAAGATTAAAAGATTTGGTGCATCACCTCATTATACATGCTTTTATGAATTATTGTTAATATCTCTCCCTTTTCCAAGCAAGATTTAGCTTAGGTATATTTTAGGTGATATATTCAAAAGGAATTTATCCTTATCTAGAGGTTTGACCCAAGTTTAGGTGACCCACAATTTAGGGTCAGTCCCATGTTGGACTAGGTTTGAGTAAGTGACCTAAACACTCCCCTTTCTAAGCTAGGGTGCAACCTAGACCACCAATAGTTCTGACATGCTTGATGGGACCCATTCTCCTTAAGTAATTATAATTTTGATTTAAAGAGAAGCATTTGTAGTAGCAAAGGAGATCCATCATCATCAGGAGCTAAATATTCTTCAAGTTACCATACATCACTCTCATGCCAAAGGATACTAAAAGGTCAAGTAGTAAAGGTATTACCCTTGAATTCATTGAGATATCTATTGTTTCATATAAGAGAGAAATATTTAATAGGAAAATATCTTATCCTAAAAATAAATATTCATCCCCTAGTCATCCTATTATTTAAATTAGTGCAATCCCCACTTCTCAGAAGGCTATTAGAAATCAAGTATTTGTTCCATTCAATAGAGGTAGTCCATTGAACTTAGTCCAGTATGATGAAATTCCTATTTCTACTATTAAAATCATCCCATTATTTTTGAGAGAACATCAGACAACTACTATTGAGCACATCTAGGATATTGTCATCCTTTTCTCTGTTCACAATGTTATCCAAGATAATGTGGTTGTCAGATTATTTGTTTCTTCTTTCAAAGGAAAATCATTATAGTGGTATATAAATCTTATATTGAAATCCATTTCTACATAGGATGAGTTGGGTATAGCCTTAGTCAGGTATTTTGAAGTTAGATCTAATCACCTATCATTAGTTGAGTAATTAACTACCATTCAGAGAGCTCCCCATGAGTTCATATCTAATTTTAACCTCAGGTTCCAAAAGACCACTATCAACTACCCTCTATGGAATAAATTTTATAGTTGGTTTTAGGTTCAAAAAGGTTATCCTTGATGGATGGCTATAGAGGTTACAATCAAATTTTGGTCAAGAAATAGGACCAATTCAAGATAGCCTTCACCACAAAGTAGGGGACATTTGCATATAGAAATATGCCCTTTGGTTTGTCCAATGCTAGAATAAATTTTTAGAGAGCCATGGATATGGCGTTCTATGGCCTCTTTGAAAGTTTGTATAGTTCTATTTGGATGATGTAACACTATTTACAAACAAGGCAAGTGAGCACATGGTTCACCTTGAGTAAGTGTTCAAAAGGTGTAGATAATTTTGAGTGTCCTTCAATCCCAAGAAGTGTGTCTTCTTAGTTCATGAAGATAATCTCCTTAAACATATAGTTTCAAATCATGGTTTAATCATAGATCTTAAAATAATAGCTTCAATTCTTTCACTTTCCTTGCCCAAGCATAAAAGAGATTTTAAAAGTTTCTTAGGGGAGATCAATTTTATCAAAAGATACATTTCATATTTTGCCACTTTAGTTAAGCCACTTATAGCCATGTTAAAGAAGAATTAGAGATTCATCTAATCCAAGGAGGGAGTAAGGAGTTTTGAGGAAATTAAGAAAGCCATGGCTAGTGCTCCTATGCTCATGAACCCAAATTTATCAAAGGACTTCATTTTGTACAACTATGCTAACATTGAAAACATTTTAAGCATTCTGATACAGTAAAACCATGAGGCCTTAGAGAAACCAATATCCTTCTTCAGTCAAGGCTTGAAATAATATGAAACAAGGTACTATTTTGTTCAAAAACATGTACGTTTAGTCATAAGGTCTCTCAATAAATTTAGATACTTATTGTCTAACAATAAGATACACCTAATTGTTTCCCATCCAAATATCAAGGAGTTTCTTTTGAATAAATACATAAGTGAGAAAAGATACGGTTAGATAACAAAGGTAATGAAATATGATGTGGAGATCAAGGTCACAAAGTTTATTAAAGGTAAAGGACTTTGTGAACATCTATCCCAAGACTTATAAGAAGACAATGAGGTGGTTATGGTGTCAACTAATGAAGAAGTTGTAGTTGATCATACCTCATCTTCTAGTTGGTATCATGATTTGGTAAGATATCTCTAAGATGGTCTTTATCCCTCTCACCTAACTCCTTCAAAAATAAGATATTTTATATTGCAATCCATTCTATTTATTCTTGTTGATGGTGTTTTGTTCAAGAAATATATCAATGGCATGTTGTTAAGATGCATTGAGCAATATCAAAAGGGAAGATTGTTTGAAGAGTTCCATGATGGACATGGTGGAGGGAATTATTTAGCAAGGACCATAGCCCACAAGATCATGAGAGGTTGGTATTACTGGCCAAGCTTATTTGGTGATTATCATGCATGGGTTAGGAAATACAAATAATGTGCTATGTTTGTAGGAAAGATGAAACTTACAGACTTACGTCTCTAACTAATTATAGTGGATCAACCCTTTGCCTAATGGGGATTGTAATTTATTGGTCTCATTAACCCCCCTTCAAGCTTAGGTCATAAATGGATACTAACTACCATAGACTACTTTACTAGATGGATGGAAGCAGTGTCATTTAAGGAAGCAAATGAGTCCATTGTTCTAGATTTCTATAAAGGTTTTATTACTAGATTTGGAGCCCCTTCAACCATTATTTCTGATAATGTTATGGCCTTTATGGTGTCTAGAATAAACCAATGGTCACTTAAACAAGGGATTTCTCTTATCACTTCATCAAACTACAATCCCCAAGGCAATGGCCTTGTTGAGTCTACTAATAAGAACATGTTAAAGATATTAAGAAGGATCATTAAATATAATTAGAAGTTATGACATCTCAATTTAAGTCAACTCTATGGGATGATAAGATCACCTACAAGAAATAAATATCCAACTCCCTTATAAGTTGGTATATGGTAAGGAATCAAGAATGCCTATTTCTATTGAATTCTTTCCCTAAAACTGATGCATCAACTTAAGTTTTTGGAAAATGTACCTATGGAGATCAAAAATGCCAAGCTTATACAGTTAGAAGAGACAAGACATCAGTCCATGCTAGCTATGAAAATCCATCAAGAAAAAGTGAAGAGAGCCTATGACAAATGAGATTCTTCATTAAATTTCAAAGAAGGATATTTGGTCCTCAAGTGGGATGAGGATAGAGCTAAGCTAGGAAGGCATACAAAGTTTGACTCTCTTTGGAGTGGTCCTTACACAATCTCTAGTTGCATAAGCCACAATGCCTTCCAACTTACAAAGATGGATGGTGAGGAGATTCCTATCTAAGTAAATGGGATACACTTGAAACATTTTTATTAAAGAAGCTAAGTTCCTTGTACAAAGTTGGTTTGTTTTGGCTTTCCTCTAAGTGTTGTCATAGCACATTGGTTTGTTTGCTTTTGCTTTGTTTAGTTTGCTTCCATTTTTATTTGTTTCCTTCCTTGTTTGGTGGAATTCATTATCTTTACAAGTTAGAAGGTTTCTTATAGTCATGGATCAGAATCACCATTATTGATGACTCTAGGAGTCATGAAAATGGTTTAAATTCTTAATCATAATAGGCATGTTGCCTAGCTGAGTCATTAAAGATGTTGGCCAAATTTGGCTAACATACTAAAATTTTCCTAATCCATAATAAGGAGCTGAGTAGGGTCATAATTGAAGAGTGATCTAGTATCACAAGGAGCATATGGACTTCAAAAAGAGATCACATAGCATTTTCAATCTTTTAAAACACTTTAAGAAAGCTTTTAGTGTGAATTTGGTGGTCTTAGAGATCTATACTATCATCAAACATCAGGTATAAATAAATGGGTTAGCTTGATTAGGCATTTTATAAATATGCTTAAGAAGCCTCTTAGGCCCAAAGTATCACATGATATCAATGTATTTAGTGCCAAGGTTATCTATTACAAATTTAATGTCTTGATGAGCTTGTTATCTCAAGATATAAGCCTTCAAAGTTAGACTTGCAAAGTGAAGCGTATACACAAACGTCAAGTTTTAGCTATGGTAAATAGTCATTTGATTTCAAACTAAAGATCCAATGGTGCACATTTGATCATACATCTAAGATCTAATGGTATTCAGTAACTAAAAAATCTAGTGGGTCTTGGATATCTAACAGCATACGTGTAATCATATAAGTAGATCTAATAGTGCATGGGTAAAGATAGAGTCAGTGGGTCCAGATTGATCAATGGTGAACATGAAATTAGAATCAAAGATCAAATAATGAGTGATGGTTCAAAAGGTAAGTTAATCTCAAATACAAATGAATGGGTGACAAGTGTCTTAAGTGCATTGAACTGGTAGAATATCTATGGCTTGTATTCATTCATATAGAGTAGATCAATGGTGTGTGAGAAAGAATATCCAACAATGCATGAGAAGGAGATCAAGGATTGATATCCAAATTTAAATCTAGATATGGTTGAGGTTAAACTAGATCAAATATGTTAAAGGATGTCATGGAGGTAGAAACATTAGTTCGATGAGTTTATCACCAAGGATAGAATCATGATTAGGACCCTTTTCTCCACTTTTGCATGTCAAGAATGAACTAGTAGGGAACAATACATGCTAGAACAAGATCACAATAGATTGATCCATCTATTGTAACTACTTTGACACTAGAATTTAACTTTCAAATGACTTGATCCCATCATTATAACCATAAGGAAAATCAATATAGGCTAGAAACATATTGAAAAGGATTGATACGATTGTTATGGCCATTTTCCAAAAGTGATCTTGGGAATTTATGATCCTTTCTAATAGTATCAATGCTAGAATGATTGATATCTTGGTTATTATGCTCCCTTATCCATCCTTATATGCATTGATACCATCTCTCTCATCCTTTCTACTATAAATATAGGCTTCTAAGCCTTAAAATGGATCCCTCTCTTTTACATGACTAGACTCTATTAAGATTTATATTGTAACACCTATTTGATGCCATAAAGATTGAATTCCTTCATTTTTTAAGCTAAGTTGAAGTGTGTTTCATGATCTCATTGATGTGGTTAAGTGAATGTGTGCTTTCTTTATCTTTTTCTAAGTTTTCTCACCTCCATGTAGTGTTCGGTAGCTCTCATAGGTTATTCAAAGTGCATATATGGTTTGTTGGTCTATGTGAAAGTGGACAACTTCACTCCCATGCTATGTTGATAACTAGTCAATGCCTTGTTTTGAAACACTTATGTGGAATCTCATCAAAGATTAAATGAAGTGATTTTTAACAGTCTTGAAATTATCCTATAGTGTGTCATGTATAGGTATAAGGATCAAAAGATTTGGTACATCACCTCATTATACATGCTTTTATGAATTGTTTTCAATCTCTCTCCCTTTTCCAAGTAAGAGTTATAATAGGTATAGTTTAGGTGATATATTCAAAAGGAATCTAGCCTTATATAGATATTTGATCCAAGTTTAGGTGACCCACAACCTAGGGTTAGACTTATTATGGACTAGGTTTGAGCAAGAGGACTTGAACACTCCCCTTTATCATCTAAGGTGTAACCTAGACCACCAATAGTGCCACAATAGCTTAATTGGATTATTTTACCAATGTACCATGGAGATAATTTTCACACTTTATTCTCCCACTTCATTAATCCCATAGCTTGTATAGTGTCGTCTTATATATCTCCCTCATCCTATAGAGGTTGATATGAGTAGACCTCTACCCAAAGGTATAATTTGAATGCTTATTATGACTATCACCAAGTCCTTAGGCATTCTATGAACAAATGTTTTACCTTGAAACATAAGATCTAAGACCTCATCAATGACTAGAAGATTACATTTGATGACCCTCTAAATGAATCAAGTTCACAACATAGTGACCAACATAAATAATAAATAATTAACAATCCTTTGCAAGATCATTTAAATGAGGAACCAAAAGTAAAAATGGCATATAATGTGCACTCTCCTCTATCTCATTATGAGCACCCATTGGATGGAATTATTGGTACCTATATGTAGCATACACCTCATATGGTTTAAAGACCCTCCATTACTTTTAATGACAGTGAGATTAGGGATGATGACTCAGATCTTCATTCCATATTAATTTAAGCATACCTTAACCAATATCATGTATACATTATTATGATTAACAATGGTGCAAGTAACAGCATTTATACCATGACATTACTTACACATTTAGGTTATACAAATCATGATTTACATCTTTCAACCAAATTAGTTAAAGAATTTTATAAGACTTCACAATAGGTTCTTAGTGAGATTGACTTACCTTTATATGTGGGTCCCACATATTTAGTTACCACCTTCTTAGTTATACATTCCATGGGTGTCTTTTATATGTTATTATAATAATCTTAGATACATACACCTTAAGCAATACTTTTTATAATGCATGGGTATTTCAAATACATTCATGCCAATCAAGTAATTATAGTTTCCAAAATTCCATATGAGCATCCGCTTGATCAAGAGAAATTTATACCTAGATAGTTAATTATAAAACCACCTATGGTTAATCCTCTAAGAAAGGGTAAGCAACAGGCAATTCCCTTTACCAGGTGACCAGTACTTTAGAGACCATTACATCAAATATCCATAATGGATTCCATAAAATCCTTACCTACTATGTGCCATATTTAGATATCCAAAGCACCTACACATGTTTCTATTACTATTATCCCAAATAAATTGTAGACCATTTAGCAATGGGTTCCATGAACCCCTTCTACTTCATGACCACACTATCCTATTATACATTACCACACTATCCTATTATACATATAGATTATAACATATCCTATAATGCCAAATATTAAACATATGCACACTCCTCAAAAAAATCATTATTTTATTACACTAGGTTCACAATGGGGAGATATTTATGACCATTCTTTAGATGTGATCATAGGATAGTATTTTTCTTTCAAAAATTTAAAAAAAAAATATAAAAATAAAAATATATTTTCAGCATTAACATACCCTATTATCTCCTTGGCATATATGGTATCATTTTCATGATGGTAGATGTCATATCAATGTTTTTTATATACACATATATTTCATGCATCTTTTGATGCGATTCAAGCATACATAGATACATGATACATGAAATTTTTGATGTTGGGTTTTCCCTCTACTCATGTCACTAAGATGTTGGGGGCATCCACCTCTATGATCATGATACACCTAGGTTATATCATTTTCTGATCACTTTACATTATCATGTTTGAGCTCATATATGTACTTACTATTTTAGTGAATTTCAGCTTATACTCTGAGAAAGGAAGAAGAAGAAGAAAAAGAAGAAACTAAATATGGGTATGGTTTAAAAACCTATTTTGTTTTGGACCTATTAAATTAGATGGTTATGAATAAGTCCTCTTTGGCTTGGGAGGATGACCTAAAATAAGACAACACTAAAGCAAATGGTTGGTTAGATAGATAGTTGGGTGGATTGCCTAGCACTAGCTAAATCCTAGAAGCATCAGCTTCATCAGGGGCTATCAATCCACATATTTTAAATAATTAAGTTTAGAAAATAGAAGATAAAATAATTGAATCAATCATAGAAGATACTAAAATTAAGTACAAGAAATGCTTGATAAAAAAATAGACTAAAATGACTAATATAGTAATCAGTGGGTCAATACTAATGCTAAACGGGTCAAGTGTGGTTTAGAAAAGAGGTTGGTGGTCTATGAACAGGCAAACAAAAATAAATTTGGATTTGGTTGAGGGTAAATATGTGAAAATATCTTGTTGTTATTTCCTAACATAGTGACCATAAATGGTTGGTATGACCATTGGTGGTTAAGGTGACTATCAGTGATTGAGGCAACCATCAACGATTGGACAAACCATTGATAGTCAAGGTGACCATTGGTGGTTATTGTGTGTTGGGTATGGGTTGATGAAGGTTAGAATGATAAGATCATAGAAGGTAATTCTAAGAGATTGGTTTGTGCTAGAATGATTACAACATACAAACAAAGTGATTGAATAATTAAAAATAAATACTTAGCTTGTTGTAGGTTGGTCAAATGAATGGTTAAGGTGATTGATTCATTAGTAAAGTTTGGCATGATTTTGATAGAGTAACAATACTTGGTTTTTGATCAGGGTGGTGGCAAGTTAGATCTTTGACGTCATGGTTAGATCACTTGATTGTTGGATCATTAGAAGAACAGTTGTAAAATAAGTTCTAGATGTAAAAGCTCTTGATAGTTTTGGATCTATTTTCACCTCCTACTTCTCTCTTCTTATAGGTAAGGAAGGAGAGGTGCAGTAAAATGCTAACTAGGATTTCTATTGTAATTCACACATGTAATATCTCACACATGGAATTAGATAATATAATTATTAACATGCAAGGCAAAGTTAGAGGTGAGTTAAGTTGGTTTAGATGGTGAAATTTGACCATTGGTGGTCAAGGTGACCATCAGTGGTGACCCTGACTATCAGTGGTCAGAGACAGGGTTGATAAAAAGGTGGGTTTTATCCAAAGGTCAACTAACTTAGGTTAGACTTAGTTATCAATCAAAAGGCCAATGCTTGGACCCAAGGGGGTCTTGAGGTGGTTCAAGGGAATTATGACATTTGGAACCATCATGTATAGATTTTTAGTGTCTACATTTTACCCCTTTTTATTATGTAGATTTTATCAATAATTTGCAAAACAAAAATGGATTATTGGTCAAAGGTCAAGTTTCCCCAAGTATGGGAGGAGGTGTTCCCCCTCAAATTGAGAGTCAATGAGGTAAAACCAAAATGGGTATGATCTTGATAAGTGGTGAAGGTGATGATGAAGGTGTATGTCATGAAGGTGGGAGATAAGTTGGGTACTAAAGTGCAAACACACACATAAATTGTAATAAAAGGTACAATAGCCAAGATTGTGCATAGACTAAGTTGCAATACTTGGTAAAAATAAATGTCAATGATTAGAAAAACAATTAATAAGTAGACCACAAGACTATCTTTAGGCATGGTGGCTGGGTACACTCATAAATGTAAGTCCCCTAGGCAATGTTTGTGTTCCTATGGGTATCCAAGGTAGGAAGTGCTCCCGATGAATAAAAATTGGTCAAGTGAAATCATAGGTATCTAAGGTAAGAAGTGATCTCAAGAAGACACAAGTGGGTCTAGTATGTATAAGGTAGTGTAAGTTCAAAATTGGTCAACATGGTAATTATTACCACTATAGTCAAAAGGATTAGGCAAAAGTCATGCAAAACACATGCTAGTTGGGCCAAAATAGACCAATAACGATGTGATGAAGAGCTGAGTGAGGTGGGTAGAGAAGGTAGTCTCTATTTGTGGGTAAATTATTTGATTCTATTATGGCTAGTTGGGGTAAAGAGCCTTAGACAAAATGATAGGATCCTGAACATCAATGGTCAATGGTATAAGGATTAATTATCAGTGGTCACACTGACCATCAATGATCAAGGTACAAACCCTAAAGCCATAGAGGGAAAAAGTAAATTTGCTTGTCAATTTATTAATTTTAACTTTTTAACTTCTGATTTCTTTCCATTTATCACTTTAAACAAAAAAAATTAATAGAGAAAGTGTTGATAGTACAGTGAGTGTGTGGTGTTAATCTGACCAAGTGGACTAGACACTAGAGGATGATCGAACTAGGATATAGTGTGGATGTGGATGAAGATAGGAAGTGGGTACTCGGATCTATCCTCACAACTATCAAGGAATGAGGTATGTGACATAATTAATTAATAGTTATATCTTGATTTTATAAATACATTTGATGCATTTGTCATTTATTTTATTGGGTCAGTTTTGGGTATGCCTTGGGGAGTAGGGTTTGCTTAGTTTTTTATGATATTGATGGGTAATTTTGGGAATTAGGCATGGGTAAAGGAGGTATGGGTGGGTAAGGTTTATAAATGGTATAAATATGTAAGTATTGAGGTGTTTTGTGTGGGTATTGGGTTAGGTTATGGTTTGTGATTCTATTGGTGGTCACACATAGTGATCATTAGTGGTCATCTAACCATCAGCGATCGATGACAATCAGTGAGTCATGACCTGACCATCGATGGTCAAGCTAAATGGTGAATAAGGTAAGCTTAAGTTAAGAGGGTCTATTAAGTTTAATGCATTGATTTTATTAGTGTGTATGGTTTTGATAAGAATAGAGGGTGAAAATAGGATGGGGTAAGTGTTTGGTGTAGGAGTCAAGTTGTAGGTATAGTTGGTAACATGATTTAAGAAATGATCAAATGGGTAAATTTTGGGTAGGGTTAAAAGAGGGTGAGGTAGTTTATGTATTGAAAATAGGTGTTATTAGGTACATTTAAGTGGGTAAAAAAAGGGTAGAGTTCATAGGCCAATTATGGTAGTAAACTAAGATTGTATGATAATGAATGTTTTAGGCATGGGAGTAGATTTAGATATGAAATTAGGTACCTCACATCTTTGTAGAGATCCACCAAGGTATGACCCCATCAGATTGGGTACATATGAAGGAGGTTAGGCTCAGAGCAATGTGAAAATATCAACAAGTGTCACATGATGTGGTGATGATCATGACCCTCATCGAGATATGGCATCCATCCATAAACACCTTCCTTCTATCAGCTAATGATCTTATGATCCTACAAGAGGATGTCCACAAGATCACTCAACTACCCCTACAGGGTGTTCCAATTTACCATAATGAGTAAGAGGAGTGAGATGAGCTATTGGAGAAGATATAGAGAGATGACTAGGATTGTGTTAGGTGGCATACTTGGGGTTTTAGTTAATATGTGTTTTATCATAGGGAAAGCTATGACAAGAGATTAGTGACTATGATGATGATGTATTTGTCATGCTTTTCCCTTCTAGATTAGAGCAGTAGGAGGTTCTTGTACTTGCTACTAAGGGTATTGGTCAAGATGTTGTGGGATGCATAGTGTTTGGATGGGTACCTATGCTTTTGGTTCAAATATACAAGGAGCTATAGGGATTTAGATCTCATAAGAGTTATGAAATTATCATTGGGTTTATCCTACACTACTAGGCATATGAGAATATCTAAGTTCTGAGGTCGATGGGGCTACCATAAGTTGGGTTTTCTCATATATATTTCTTAATTGGTTTCATGTGGTGGAGAGATGGCATTTTCATATCAGTTTTAGGAGGAGTGCATGATGTAGATTTGATTAGAGGGGCTCTTGGGGATTTGGTTATTGATTATGTTACTTGGAGACCATATGTTAGGTTTCCAAAGTGGCCCAGATAAAGGAGGTAGACCTTATCCTCATATAGTCACAAGTGGATATTTAAAAGGAGGGATGGGGAGGAAGAGCTCATCCCATTCAACAAGGTTCAGAGATAGTTCAGCCTAGTTCAAGGTATCCCAATCCCATTCCCTAAATATAGGTAGAAGGATGTAGAGATCTTATTACCTGATCCACATCTAATATAGAATTTACTTGATCATGAGGAGTTTCTTGTGAGGCCAGTGATTGATGATACAAGATTTCTATATGGTTACCCTCCATGGTACCAAGATTTATATGCAATAGTAGATTTTGGTGGAGATGATGGTGGTAGGAGGTAGATGGATGTTGAGCCAGATGGGAGAAGAGGCCAGAGGGCATAGGTACAGGGGGATATCTTGGATACATAGGTAGGAATGGTGCTAGCCACTACATAAGCATAGTTTATAGCTTTATAAGGGTAGGTGGTGATACTTATAGGTGATATGGACCAGGTTAGATCTTCACTAGCCTTGGTTTCCCATGAGAGAGACTCCTTGAAATAGAGAGGAGGAAGAGATGTAGCATCTACAAGACCATCGAGTACCATTCCCATGGCATGATACCTATCCATAGTGGAGGAATTATGCTATTTTGAGGCAATAGTCCTAAGGTAATGTCCAGATGAGCCCCAATAGGGTAAGTATAGATCTAGTTTAGCAAGTGGTGCCAGTTTGGTGATACTAAGGCAGTGGGTTGATTCTATAGGTGGATCGATAGGTACCATAGAAGGATAGACACCAAGAGATAGTGGTGCACTAGGAGACAAAGGTGTTCTAAGGGCATAGCCAGGACATGGTTTAGGTATATTATATGATGTTGTATATCATTTTGATAATGACCTATGATTTGATGTAGTGAGATGAACATTTTGAGAGAGAGAAACATGTATATTTATTGTATACATTATGATATTATACTCATGATTTATATATATATGGCCCTTATTTATTGCTCATGGTCTATGGTTTGCTTTGATGTTAATGTTTATGATGTGATGTTTATATTGATCATTGGTGATGTTATATTGATTATTTAAATGATATGGATATTGGATACTGATGTAGACTCACCTAGCTAGGCATGTGATGAGATGTATCTTGATTTATTCATGGCTATGATTTATGGCATGTATGTTTATGACATCCTAAATTTTAATGAGTGTATGCTTCATTACTTAGATTTAGATATGTGGTCAAAATGGTTGATCGCTTTATTGTTCATAGATGCTAGACTTTTACATGACGATGGATATGTTGATGTTGTATTTATTTTGATACATGTGGATATGTTATGGTTTTGATTATGGTTATTTTTTCTTTGCTTGAGGTAGAGCACATAAAGTATGTTAATTAACAAAACTAGATGTGAGAACAAAGAATATTATCAAGAGATAAACATCTTAGTGAATATATCAACTAGTCATAATAAGGTAGGAAGAGGACATGATGCTTCTTCTTTGACAATGACTACAACAAAACCAAAGTTGGATTGGCTTAAGGAACATAAGCCCTTTGAATGCTTTACATTACCATTCATTAGTTGGTTAAAAAGGTGTCTTGATCACATAATGTTAAGTGAGATCAACATACCTTACTTAAAGTTTATAAAGGGGATTTGGATGAGAGATTGAACCTTCTTGTGAGACTATCATGCCTCTTCTGTAGGGTTCCAAAAATTCAGTATAAATAAGTCTATGTCATATAAAGTGTAGACTGATCGATGTGGTAAGTCTACTCATGAGAGCTGATTGTGGCTTTCAAAATTATTATGTTTTTTATTTTGCTTGATAATGGGTCTTTTATTTTTTTTATTGGTTCTTAGGGGTTGGAAAAGTTGATTGATGTAGGAATCTTCAAATAAATTCCTTATTTTGACAAATACTTTACTGAGTCACCCTTTGAAGGAGTGGTCTAAGTTTGTATGCTTTGTTTAATGCATTTGATAATTGTCCTTCAAGGGAGTATTTCACCTTATGTTGAGAAATTTTGAATATGTCCTCAAATTTTAGGAATGACCCATGAATACTAATAGTTTGGATTTTGTTTTTTGCTTTGTTTGATTTTGCTTGACATTGGCATGCTTATATAGGCTTAAAAGGGTCACCTGTATGAAGGAAAAACTAAAAACACAAGAAGGTTGATTAGTTATAAATAGGTTTAGGTGACAATGATCATGGGAATCCATCCTTGTAAAAAGAGGTGGAAAGTACCATGAGAATCATGCCATGGATACAGCTATGGTACCCATTATTCAAGATTAGGCTATGACTTTGATAGGTAATCACATGATTTAATTTTAATCAGTTACACCTAAAATAAGGATATGAATGTGGTTTATGAGCATGAGATGAGCTTAAGTTAGACAGAAGGTGAGATTGATCCTCTTTAACAAAAGAAAGGATGCAAATGCGAAGCATTGAGGGGTTTAGGTTATGGTTTTCCCTAAAAAAGGATAACCATTAAGCACCTAATCCATAATTATGATTTAAGATATAAGGTCCATTCCAATTGAAAGTAAACTTTCCCTACTTGCTTTTATCCATATTAGTGATATGTTGATTTTCATTTAGGATGAGGTCTTCAATGTTGAATTCTTGCACTCTAAGGTGTTTTTTATAGACATGTTTAATTCACTATTGATAAACATGGAGATGGATAAGGGTGGCTAAGTGACACTCATCAAGTAGCTCAAGTTAGGCTAAATGGTGTTGATGATAATTATCTTCAAAAATGAGATCCTGTAAAGATATGCAAAGAGATGGGATTTGGACTTCTAGAGGTAAGACAACCTCTACTCCAAACACAAGAGAGAATGGGGTAGCACCCATAGGGTTTTGGATGTTATTATGGTTCCCATAAGGTGAAGGATATTTGTAAATGCCAATCTTGACCAAATGTATTAACCATTTTAGTGAGCATATTGTTAAGAGTTTTCTTAAAGGATTCTGCCCATCCATTCACTTAAGGGAGATAGGGTGAGGAAAAACCTAACTTAATCCTAAATGTGTCATAAAGACCCTAAACTTGCTTGTTTTTAAAATATTTACCATTATTGATGATAATCTTGTGAGGAACACCAAAATGATAGACAATGTGATGGCTAATAAAGTTGATAATATTCTCCTCTTTGGTTGAGACTAGAGGAATAACCTCTACCTATTTGGTAAAATACTCAATCATGGTGATGATGGAATGGTGTTGCTATGAATAATGGGGGTTAATATCACCAATAAGGTCTACACCCCATTTTGAGAAGGGCCAAAAATTAGTAGAGATGCAAATCTATGGTTAAGTGTGTGATGCAAATTGGTGTGTCATTGCCAGTTAACACACCTTTTCACATAATCACAACCATCTTGGTTGAGGGTAGGATAGTAATAGGTAAGGTTAATGATGTGTTTATCCATGGCTAGGCCACTAAAATGTCCCCCACATATCCCATCATGCATTTCCTTGATAGCATGAGAGGCTTTATGACTGCATAGGAAACAGAAGAAGAGACCATCAAAGATGCATTTATAGATAATTCCCCACATAATGGTATAATGTGAGGTAATCTAGATAGACACTCTTTGAGAATTCCTAAAAAGACCAAAAGGGATGATGGTAAGGTTAAGATAGTCAAAGGTCTGTTGATACCAAAGGTCAAGTTGGATCTCCTCCACATTGAAGATGGTGGGAGAATCTAGTTTGATGTAATAAGGATGCTAAGTCTATGGATAATGATAAATATCTAAGGGTTAAAGGGTGCAAATAAGATCTGAGAGGTGAGGGAAGCCATGGTGTTGATGAACTTGTTAGTAGATCATGGGGTTGAATGGATGTGGTAGTGTTCGAATAATGTTAAGAGTTTATCAACTAGTTATTTATATTTTTGTAATACATCATTCTTACACTGGTGAGAGCCATTGATTTTATTGACCACAATTTGAGAGTCACTAAAGATGTTGATCATTTTGACTCCCAAGGCTAAAGTAGTGTAAAGGCCTATGACTAGGGATTCATACTTAGCCATATTGTTGGTATATTCAAAGTCAAGTTTTAAAGATAATGGAAGAGGTTTACCATCAAAGGGAATAGAGATGATTCCATCTCCCTCACCATGTTAACACTTTGATCCACCAAAGAACATTGTGACTTGATAAGTGAAGTCTGCCTGAGAGAGGGTTACAATGGACTCATCAAGAAACTCAAGAGGAGGAGGTTGGTTATATGTTAATGGTGCTTTGGCTAATTGATTGGCAATGAATTACCTTTTAATTGAATTTTTCTAAAGGAACTTGAGGTTAAACTCTGCTAGAAGCATGAGCCATTTGGCCATACATTGGATTTGATATGGCTTATAGTTTATATACTTGAGTGGGTCAATATTTTTTATGACATAAGCTTTGTGGTTAAGAAGGTAGTGGTGAATTTTAGTGGCCATGAAGACAAAATATAAGCAAAGCTTCTTGGTATGGGTATATCGAGTCTCATATTTGACAAGCATGTGGATAATGTAGTAGAATATATATTCTTTGTGTTGCCCATGTTGATGAGCAAGCATCACCCCTAGTGAGTGGTCAGTGGTAGAGATATAAAGGTAGAAAGGTTGGTCATCCTTGGGAGGGGTGAGGATGGGTGGAGACAAAAGGTACTTTTTGAGTGAATCAAAGGGCTTTTGATAGTCAATATTCCACTTAAAAAATACATCCTTCTTTAGAAGGTGTTTGAAGTGTTGGCATTGGTTCAAAAGTTGGGAGATAAGGAGATGAATGGATTGGAGCTTCCCCTACAAACTATGGAGTTTCTTGAGGTTAATTGGAGGAAGCATGTCAAAGATGGCTTTAATTTTAGCTAGATCGACTTTAATTCCTTGAAGGGAAATGATAAAACCAAGGATATTTCTTGATATGACCCTAAAAGTGTACTTTTTGGGGTTGAGGCAGACATGGTAATGGATGAGGTGCTTAAAGATAATCTTGAGAATGGCCAAATGATCATTACAATATTTGGATTTTCCAAGAAGGTCATCTACATAGTCTTCAACAATCTTGTGCATAAGGTCATGGAAGATCTAGGTCATAAAACATTGGTAGGTTGCACCAGCATTATTTAATTTAAAAGGCATGACCCTATAGCATAAGGTCCCCCATGGGGTGATAAATATGGTATTTTGCTGATCTTCAATGATAATTATGATTTAACTATTACTTAATAATCCATCATAAGAGATAACATCTCATGTCAATTATAAGATCAACTAATTGGTTGATGCTTGGTAGAGGGAAGTCATCTTTGGGGTAAGCAAGGTTGAGGTCATGAAATTTCACACAAATGTGTAGTATGCCTATGGCTTTAATGATAAGTACAACATTTAAGACCCATTAGGGATAGTCAATTGGTTGAAAAAAATTGATAGATAGGAGGTGTTAAAGCTATTTTTTATGAGAAGATGAGAAAGGTTATGCGAGGGTATATTCATCAAAGTTTTTTCTTGATGGACTTGGCATCATGGTTGGTGACTATGTTATGGGTGGTAATAGTGGGGTAAATTTTAGACATGTCACTATAAGATCAAGTAAATGTATGTTGTGATCTTAGAGGAAAGACGGGAAGTCTCAAAGCTCCTCAAAATTCAATGATTGGCTAATTTTTACAATGCAAGGGTTGTCCAGAGTGCCCAAGTTGATATCCATGGTGGATTCATTTAACATGGTCAAATTCTTAGGAGGAAGGGATTTGTAGATCGAAGAATCTAAGGTACTAAGGTAGGTGAGAATGGAATCATCATCCTAGCACTGAACAATGTTAATAGTAGGAGAGTCATCTCCTATCATCTCAAGAGGGTCATGGGGATGGTTAAAGTTGCCCCTTACTTTTGATAATTCATAGGTCTAAGGCTGATTATGTTTACGATAAAAAATGTTAGGTGGGATGATTTCATCATCTTCATACTCAGGTGGAGAAGAGATTGGTGGGGAAGGGATGTTTTCCTCATCAATGGTGGTGGTAAACAATTTGGTTCTCTACTTGTTTGGTAGAATGAAATTGAGGCCATGTTTATCATGAGGTTTTTTGGTTTTAATGGAAATTAACTCATGTGGTCCATTCTCTTATCATCCAAGACTAAATCCTTTCCAAGCACACCTATGGAGGTATGTCTTGGCAAAGCTCGAGTTGTCCAAATAGGATAAGTTGAAAGTAAATGGTCAAGGAGAAGAAGAGATGGTAGAAGCATCAAGTGGTTTGTCGAGTCCCCCATATATGAAATGGGTTTCATAGTTTAAGGGTCTAAAGGGAACAATGGCTCTAATATTAGGGGTCATACCTAGGTTGGTGTTCAAGTTTCCCATACTTATTATGGAGTAGGGAAAGTGTTAGGGGTGATGAGGTGATATTCCCCTAGTGAAAGATGTTGGAGTATGGATTCCAAGTGGTTTGAGGTGGGGATTTGATCGGAGGGGATGGATGACCTAGTTGATGCCTCATTGATAGAAGAATGTATGACTTCTTCTTTTATGGTTGAGGGTTTGTCTTTGGCTGATGAGGGTGTGTTAAATGGAGGTAATAGAATGTCATTAGGATGATAATTCATGTTTCATAATGAAAAGGTACTTGGGTCAACTTGTATAGTGACCACCTAACCTTCATGTTCAAAATTGATGCAATGATGAAGGGTAGAGGGGACACAAGCCATGGAGCAGATCCAAGGTCATCCCAGCAAAACATTTTACTAGAATTTTTCTTCCACTACATAGAAGAGTTTGGGGAGTGTGCAAGGTCATAAATGGATATGGAGGAAAATAGTTTCCAAAGTAGTGGACATAGTATCATTGAAGGATTAGAGGATGGCCAAGTTTTAAGACATGACAATTTCTAGGAGTTTGAGTTGATCATAGGCATGGGAGGAGATGATGTTTATACTAGATCCCCCATTAATCATGACCCATTTAATTTGGGTTTGGTTGATATAGTTAGTTATGAAAATAGGGAGATCTAGGTCATCTAGAAGGATAAACGATATTTTTGAATCCTTGAAAGTGATAAGGTTGGAAATTTGGAGAGCACCAACAAAGGCTACCAGAGGTTGAGGGTCTTCAAGTTCGACCTCTATTGATTGTAATGATTCTATCATTACTTGGAAATGATGAGGTGAGGTAGAAATCAACTCATAGAAACTCATCTTTGCCAAGGTTTGGTGAAGTTAATTAAGCACCACTCTCTTGATTGATTTAGAGGGGTTAGATTGGGAGGTACCTAGGATAGATATCTTGGGTTTGGATGAAGGTGAAGGTGCTTGATTTTGACTTGGTTAGGAGGTAGAATATGGGTACGTCCATGAGATGGACACTTTGGCCTTCCCCTTATATTTCTATTGAGTGTGTGATCATGTGACCACATGGATAGTATGGATAGAGGGAAGAGTTGGGGTAAGAGATTGGTTTGGTTCCTCATCACTTTGAGGTGAGAGTGGGGGAGTAGGTAGGCATTAGGTAGTCATTATTGGATATTATATTGGTAGTGAAATCATGGGAGGTTCATCTTGTAATATATCATCCTCATCATAGAGCTGATAGATTATGGTTTTGAGAGCTTTGTAGTTCTCTACATCATGGCCTAGTGTCCTATGATAGGATCACACTTGGTGGTCATTATACTAGACTAGTTATGGATTGAGAGGGTTGAACGACCTGATAGGGCATAAGGTCAAGCAAGAAGCTTTCAATAACCTTTGAAAAATGGGTGAGTAAGGCTTAGCTAAAGGTGGAGAGGGTTCAAAGGTATTGGTCTCAATTGGTGAGATGGGACTCTTTTTAAAAAGGGACTTGGTGGAAGAAGGTTTGGGTAAGTTTGTGTTCTTATTTGATGGTTTTGGTTTTGGTTTTGGTAAGGTATAATTTCATAAATTAGAGGTAGGAGGTTTCAAGGTAGGTAGTTTAGTTATTGATGGCTTCGTGAAGATGGGTGTGTCATAAAGCAAGTGTGTTGGTATAACCAATAGCGGTTGTTGGGTTTTGGTTGAGACAGTTGACTTCCTAATCAAAGTGGAGGGATAAGGCCCCAAAATAGAGGGCAAGGTTAAAGGAGGTAGAATTTTGGCCCTTTAACCCTTTTTTATTTTTACCTCCTTGGTTGATTTGGTTTGGTGTTTGGTTGTTGGGTTTGGTGTGGTTAGCTCTACTTTTAAAGATGGGTGATTTAGGTTCTACATAGGGAAGATGCCAAGGTTTTTGGTCAATTTGGTTTCTTTGGCTGGAGAGGATGATTTGGTGGTTTGGGATTTGGTTTCATGGGATGGTTGAGAAATAGTTGAGTTGGTAGAGGTTTTTATTAGTTTGGTTGATAAGATAGGGTTTGAATAATAGAAGTGGTGGGTTGGTCTGTTAAAGGTGTGGTTAAAGTTTCTATCTTGGTGATGTAAGCTATCCCTAATTTATGCCAAAAGGTGGCTTGATCCATGTCAGGGTTGGAGACAAATTCCAATTTCTACACTAATCTATAGAATGGTTTGTAGACCAAATTTATTCCTAGGATAGTGGACTCAAAAGATAATCCCATAGGTTGAGAAAGAGTAATGGTGCCATCATCTTTTTCCTCAATCAAAGGATGAAATATTTAAATGGGTGAGTCCTTTATGGGAGGTGAAAACATGGTGGCTTCCTTTTTGGGAATGATCTCCAAAGGGGTAATGAGTTATTCAGTGGTTGAAGGAGAAGGTAAAATGGTGGTGGTTTCTTGCTCTAGTATGTTAGTTGAAGGAGGGGTTGATGAATCCACTACCTCAAGAGGAGGAGGAGGAAAAAATGTTACTTCCTCAATTTGGATCTCCAAATAAAGAGAAGGTAATATTATTACCTCAATAAGTGGAGAGGGTGAAGAATTAGTAAATTAAGTGATAGGTTCTTCAATAATGAGCATGTCAAGAACCATATTGATAGTATGGGAATCATGAAAACACTTATCTTTATTTCTCTCATTTTTAGTAGGTGCATGATTGGGAAAATGTTGCCTAAAAATGTCAAGGTTTTGGTTTGGAGGTGCATTAGGGTTATCCAACACAAGCTCCCCCATGTCAATGAGGGTTTGGATAACACTTATAAAGCTGTTACATCTATTAACATCATGCCCCACTACTCGATGAAAAGCACATATGCCATTCTTGTTGTACCATCTAGGTGTAGGACAAGAGTAATTAAATTGTTGAGGGGGTTTGATAGGAGGAAGTTGTATGATATTAACCTTCAATAATTTCTCTGCTATTGAAGCGTAAGATTCCCCAAGTAGAGTAAATTAATTTTGATTATTTTGGATTTAGTTCCTCATGTTTTGTTTTCAGGAGCTAAAGGATTTTGGTTAATTGACAGATGGTAGAGTAATTTTAAAGACAATTGCATTCATATTTCCCTTGCTTTTGGCATTGGTATTGGTTTGGTTGCTTGGTTTAGAGGAAGAGGCCTCATTGGTTTTTTAGGTAGAGTTTTTATTTTAAAATTTTAACTTTCCTTCATTTCATCAATGGCTCTACTTTCTAGTTTACAGACCATGGTAAAAGCTTCATTAAAGGTATATAAGCTCTTAACATGTAATGTAGAAGAGATGTGTTTGGCATATGCCTAAATAAAAAGTTTTATCAATTTGGGTTGGGGTAAAGAAAAGGAAATTTGATTGATTAGGCTTCTCCAGTAAGCTAAAAAATCAGCAATAGATTCATCATCAAATTATTGGATAGAATAAAGGTCAGTGATGGATACTTTCTTGGATATGTTTATCAAAAAGTGATCCAAGAAAATTTGGTCTAGCTAGGTGAAGGAGAAGAGAGAGTTCTTGGTTATGGCACTATACCAATCCAATGTTGGACTGGATAGGGACATCGGGAAGGTATGAAGAAGGAGGGCATAATTGTAGATAATTAAGTAACATACATGACTAAATTCCCTAAGATGTTGTTGGGGATCTTCCTTACTCTGAAACTTAGATATTTAGTAAGTTCCCACTGAGCAAGATATGGCTTGATATGGATAGATGGGTGAATGGGCTCATTACAGATCTAGTCATATGATAAGATGTTGTGAGCTCCAAAAATGGATTACTCTAAGGTATTCATTTTATCCATGAGCATTTTTATCAGAATTGTTTGGGGTTATGCACCTAAAAGGTTGTAAGATACATATTATTGTGGTGGTTGGGTGACATATTGGTAATGGTAGGGGGTTAAGGAGCTACCACATATTATCACATGGACATCAGTGATTGGTTGTAAGTTAATGGGTAGGTGGATGCAAGTGGTTAGGTAGTAGGTAGAGGTATATTCCCTTGTGGGTTATGGATATAACCCAAGTTTGGTGTAATGGGCACTTATTAGGTAGGAGCGGTGGTTAGGCTGGTGATTAAAGGAAGGGTAGTGACCTTTGTACTAATTGGTGGTAAGTTGGAAGGTTTAGACACCATAATATTTTGAATTGGGGTAGTGGTTACATATTGGGGGTAGTTGAAGGAAGGTTGGCAATGCTAGTTGTAAGTACTCCAATGGTGAGGGGAGTATATTAGGCTAGTAGTTGGGTTGTTCCTAAGGTAGAGGAGTTATTGGTGGGGGTAGAAGGTATAAGGGTGTTTTTAGGATGGGTAGGTTGGTTTTCCATATTAGTATCAAATGGATTATTGGTGGATTAAGAATCTTGGATGGTTAATGGCTGGATAGTTAATGTGACAATGAAATTATTTCCCATAAGGAGGGAAGGCATGCCAAAAGGTGTGTATACGTGTGAAATTGAAGTAGGGGCAGGATGAGGCATCATGTTAAAATAATGTTGAAGGGACACAAAATTATTATCTAAGAAGGTGGAAAAGTCCATATCTCCTTGGGGAACTTCTCAAAGGATGAGGAGTGTTTTTTAGTTCAAAAATGTATTCCATGGATGAGGAGGTAGAAGGGGTTGATTGGTTTGGTGATGGGCTTTGTTCTGCTAGATTCTTTTGCTATTGGTGAGTTAGAATCATAAAAGATAAGGGAGGGAGAATACATGAGCAATATCACCACTCAAATAGAGAGAAGACAATAAAATAGCAAGGAAATCAAACACACTAAAAATTATGTTAAGTCCTAAATTTCCTTTTAGTCTCTCTTTGAGATTATTCCTTAAGCTTTATAAGAAATTATGTGACTGAAATTGGTTTGTAGAGTGGGTATTAGAAAATAAGTCTATGGTTGGTTTCAAGTTGTATTTAGGCTCTCAAAATGATATATATTGGAAATCAATACGTGGCTTAGTATTAGGGCCTACCCCCTCACTTCACACATCACAGCAATAAGGGTATTGGGTGCTTAGCCAATATATACCAATTTTTAGAGTTTATACTCAACCAGAGAGCTGAGTTGGTTCTCCTCTTGGTAATGACCTCCAAGTAGGATTATTAGGAAAGGGTAAGGTGACCACTAGGTGATGAAATCCTTGTTGAGCCTTATCTCAAGTTGTTTGATGTTTAATTGATGTGGGTGGTTTGGTTTAGTGAGATTGATACAAGTGATGTTATGATTGAATTACTTTGATTTTAATTTAACTAAGTGAGCTAAACTTGCAAGAAACTAATGTATGCAATAGATTTTAAACCTAAAAGAAACTTTGATTTCATTTATGAGCATAGAATATAGAGAAGATCATATGGATGCAAACAAAGGAAACCCAAGTAGAGACTCAAGGGTCCCACTGAGTGTGCCAGAATGTTTCATTGAATTTTAGCTTATATTTTGAGAAAGGAAGAAGAAGAAACTAAATATGGGTATGTTTGAAAAACTTGTTTGGTTGTGCACATGTTGAATCAAATTATTATGAAGAACTCATCTTTATCTTGAGAGGATGATCTATAAATAAGATATCACTAAAGCATATGGTTGGTTAGATAGATAGCTGAGTAGAGTGCCTAGTGCTAGCTAGATCCCAGAAGCATGATCTTCTTCGAAGGATGTCAATCCACACATTTTAAATAATTAAGTTTATAAAATAGAAGATAAAGTACTTGCATCAATCACAAAAGATACTAAAATTAAGTAAAATAAATGCTTGATAAAAAATAGACTAAAATGACTAATATAGCAATTATCAAGTTAATACTAATGCTAAACAGATCAAGTGTGGTTTAGCAAATAGGTTGGGGGTCTATGAACAAGTAGACAAAAATAAAATTGGATTTAGTTAAGGGTAATGGGTAAAAATAGCTTATTATTAATTCCTGCCATAGTGATTGTCGGTGGTTGGTGTGACTATTCATGGTTAAGGTGACTGTTGGTAGTTGAGGTAACCATCAATGGTTGGATAGACCATCGGTGGTTAGGGTGACCATCGATTGTTACTATGTGTTAGGTCTAAGTTGATGAAATTTAGATTGATAGGATCATAAAAGGAAATTTTAAGAGATTGGTTTATGCTGGGCTAATTGTGAAATAAAAACAATGTAATTAAATAATGAAAAACAAATATTTAGCTTACTAGAGGTTGATCAAATGAATGGTTGAGGTGATTGACTCATTGGTAGATTCTGTCATGATTATAGTAGAGTAATGATACTTGGCTATCAATCAGGGGGCAGTAGCAAGTTATCTCTCTAATGTGATGGCTAGATCATTAGATTGTTAGATCATTGTAAGAATACCATAAAAGAAGTTTTGTATATAAAATATCTTGATAGTTGTGGATCCAATTTCACCTCTTACTCCTCTCTTTGTATAAGCAAAGAAGGAGAGGTGCAACATGACATTAACTGGGATTTCTAATTATAACTCACGTATGCAATAACTTGTATGTGGATTTAGATGAGATAATTATAAAAAATCAAGGTATAGCTAAGGATGAATTAAGTTGGTTTAGATGGTGGAACCTAACTGTCAGTAGTCAAGGTGATCGTTGGTGGTTAAGGTGACCATTGGTCGTCACCCTGACCATCAGCAGTCAGGGATCAAAGGTAGGGTTATTAAAAAGGTAGGTTTTAACTAGAAGGTCAACTAACTTAGGTTAGTCCTAGTTGTCATTTAAATGGCCAAAGGTTGGGCCCAATGGGGTCTTGAGGTGGTTTAGGGGAATTACGACATTTAGAATCATCATGTGCATATTTTTGGTATCTACACTTACACATAGATTTATCCATGCTTATATATTTCATAGTGTACTTGATATTTTATGTACTTAACATTTTTTATTAGCACATATATTTAGGGACTAGTATGATATGTTTATGTTAGTTTCTTATACTTTCATGTACACACTTTCTTGAGTGTCTTGCCTTGCTATTGTCTTACTTTTTTGAGCATTTGAATAAGTTCCATTGTTTGCAGCCATGTTCCTTTGTTTTCTTTTTTGACATTTGAATATGTCATTAAGTTTTGTATGTTGACATTTGAATATTTCATTCTTTCTTTTATGGATATTTGACTAAGTCATATCCTTTATATTTTTTGGTATTTGAACACACCCCTATTTTGAGGTCCCCTTGGACTAGTATCTTTTAATTTACTTTTGAGTGTTCTTATGTATATACTTGATTGTTTGTTGAGCTTGTATTATTACTATATATATGTTATTATGATCTACATCATGCATCTTAGAACTTGGTGTGATTGTATTCTTTGTGATTCAATGATATATCTACCTAGACATGTTCCCTCTATATGCTACATGGTATATTCATAGTTTACATGGTTATCTTATCCTTTTGAGATAAGGTAATTACCAATTGTTACTTACTCTCACCTTAAGGGGAGAATATTAGTGGGGGTGTGACATAGAGGCATGACTTCCACATTGCTTCATAGATTCATATTGAAGTGGGGGCATGTTTTAGAAATGTTTTCTCTATGTTTTTTATAGCTTCAAATTCAATGGGGGCATGTTTTAGAAACATGTAATCCACACTTATTAAGTATTTAGCTTACTCAAATTAAAGTGGAGGCATGTTTTGTAAATGTCATCCACATTATCACTTATAGCAATTTTCATATTTCTCCATATGTAGTGGGGTCATATTTTGGGAACATAATTTAAAAATGGCCAATTGCACAATTATATGATTTAGATACACAATTGTGGTAGAATTATATACACTGGTACCATTGTTATGTATAGTTTTAACATGAGATATATACAAGATGTCTATATTATACGATGTGTGCCTAATATGTCAAAATCAAATTAGTTTTATATATCAAACACATTCAAGGATTATCACCACCCACCAGGTTAGACTGTTAAAGACTATTTTGAGCCAATCTAATACAAATTTTGGTTCACTTTTTGGTATGGTTGAGGTGATTAAATCACTCAACCTTGAAAATTTTATAATTTGGACTTGATTACATCATCCAACCTCATTAATTTTATAGTGTGAGTTGACTCTTTTCACTCACACTCACTAGGTTATAAGTATGATTGGGTTGCAGGTTGAGCTAATCTCAACTATTTGGTGGAAACTCATATTTTATACAAAGTTAGGGGCATGTATCATCAAATATCTCTATATATTTTTAGATATATCAATCACTCAAGTGAGAAAATATTTCCTATTTTCTCATATTTCCATTTTAGTCATAAGGATAGCCTATCTATAGGTCTAAAGTACTGAAGGATTAGCCCAAGAGCTATGTTTTCCAAGTTACAAACTATGTCACTATTGTGCTTGCTTATCACACATTGCATGATTCACAAATAAGCCAACATATATGGGAGAAATACATAATTTTGAGTCCCTCTTTAGAGTATTGGCTATGTAGGCAATGTTAATTGATAGAGGGTTCTTTGGGGTAGCTCAACATTATGTGCCCACTAACGCACATTTTTCCATAGCCACTATGAATATGAAAAACTAATATTTTGTTATTTGACAAGGAGTGGAAATTCATGACCTAGATATAAATATACCAAAGTGAAGGTGACACAGAAACTAGAAGCATCCTAATAATGGTCACATATAGTTTCAATAGGTGTTCTATACTAAATAATTGCATTTAATTTAGATAGTAGTGTTGACATAACTGTCCTAAGTTGACATAGTCATCATTGCTACAGAGGTCAAATTTATAGAAGTAGGTGATTGTTCTATAATCTAGATCTATTCCACTTTATACCTATTCTAGATCTAGATCTATATTAGCATCAAAACCAATTATCTTCTTTTCCTTATCATTGCAATATCTAGTATAATTGTACTTTCTATCTTTAGCATCTCAACATAATAAATTGAGTATATGTTTTATCTAAGTTTCATAAATAATTAGCACGCTTTATAAATAGTATACCATATTTTTTACCTAGGCTATCTCTACCCCTTTATCCCTAGATTCCCCCATGTATAGATTTTAGGGTTATCATGCATTATTCTATTATATGTGATTCCATAATTGTTATAATAAATTTCATATATGGGTTACTATAGAGTGATTATCACTATAATGATTACTACTATATTCCCCACTATTATATCTACTTGATATGACACTTGTATGCCTTGAGTTACATGTTTCATACATGAATTAACGATCAAATATTTCTATCATGACATAATATAATCACTTATATGCCTAGGGTTACATGTTGCATATGTGTGTGAATGATCAAATAATTATGTGATGACATAATCCAATCATGTTAGCATAAATGTTTTACAATATTACATCTTTTATGTATAACACAATGCATATAACACTTTTCTTTTGAGATAAGTGATTCATAGGCTTCATTCTGCACCTCAAAATAAGGGCATATTATTGGGCTTGTCATAGATATTTTGGACTTGATAAATGATTGGTTTAGATTTTGGATCACATTATGTGATTTAAATGATTCAAATGGGATATATTATGATTCAGATGGAACAAATTATATTTTAGATTGGGACATGTTATGATACATATTGGGATAAATTGATATATTGGCACATATATGAAGCATGTGTGCCATTTTACATGATTATGAAACATGGGTGACATATTCTATGACTTGAATAGGCATATTACATTGATTAGATTAATAAGGTTATAATATTAAATATAATTAATTATAGAGTTATGGTAATCAATATCACATTGGTGTATAGATAGATCAAACTTTGGGGCATGGATGTTGTTCATATATTCACTTTTTATATTTTTATGTTTATTAATTATGATATCACGTAAGCACTTTTAATCTAAAATCCATTTGTAATGGTTGATTCAAATTTTTTATATTTACATACAAACCTAATGCAAGGCTCCACTTTTAGAAATGAACCTAGAAAGGTGATCCACCTTAGACATAAATTGATATAATTTTCATCCAAATAATTATGATGATATTTTGAGTAGCGTAGTTGAGGTTCTATGATGTTCAACTGCTATCACTTATTAATCTCAAATGAGATTTAAGGAATTTACTTCTCAACTAATGGTTTTAATAGTGGTACCTCCTTAGGCCATAATCACCCCATTCTCTAATGACTTTGGAGGGAATATTGGTTTGCATACCCATAGGTGTATTTGTTCCTTGTTTTTTTTAATTTTAAACCTGTTAATGATATGGATTATTTCAAATTTTCTATCATGAGTGGACATTGATTTATACATGTTTCATTGTAATTTTTGTATGAAACAAACTAAATATTTGGGCTATACCTAAAGACATCAAATGTCATTATACTTAGGTACCATAAATATTACTTCATCCTTTAAATCTAGCATTTTCAATACTATACTAAAGAAAGGCATATATAGACACATGAATTTGGTATTAGACACTTTTAAATGTCAATTTTATCCTACCCCTAACATACTTGACTTGTGTAGACACATATGACTCTTTCAAACCATTTTTTTATTCATCTACCTATATATAGATTTGACCTTCCAAATTTGTTGCTATCATTCATGTATCATATCTACATTGTATGTGCCTTAATGCTCAATAATGGTAATTAGATAATAGTCACACTTTAGATAATTATTTCCTCCTTCTTGGATGGTGTAGGAAATAGCCAAACACTGTTAGTTAGTGTTTAACCCTAAAATATATATTAAAGGGGATTTATAATTAAAAGGATAGAGATAGCCTAGGGTACAAGGATGGTAGATTATATCTAAAGTAGGAAAATTATTTTTGAAACTCAAATAAACATATACTAAATTTATTAAGCTGAGATATGTTAAAAATAGAAAATATAGATATGCTAGATATTACAATAATAATAATAATGAAAACAAGATACTTACCTAGTCTTAATGCTAATAAAGATCTAGATATGGATAGGCATAAAATAGACTGGAGCTAGATTTTGAAATAATCTCCTGATTCTATAAATTATGACTTTTTAGCCATGGACACTTATGTCAACCTTGGATGGTTGCATTAATGTTACCATCCATCTTGGATGCAGGTGTCTAGTATAGAATACCTACTAAAATTAGATACAACAACCTAGATGATTTTGGGATTTATATCACCTTCACTCTGGTGAATATAGATCTGGGTCATGGATTATCACTCGTCAAATGTCAAAACTCTAGTTTTTCATCTTCATAGTGGTTTTGAGAAAAATGGGTTAGTGGGCACATAGTGTTGATTTTCCCCAAAGACCCCTCTATCAATGAGCACTGCCTACATAGCTAATACTCTAAAGAGGGCCTCATGCTTATGTATTTATCCCCTATGTGTTGGCTTGTGTGTGAATAATGCAATGTGTGATAAAAAAATACAATAGTGACCTAGCTTATAATTTGGTGAATATATCTCTTGGGTTTCTCCTTCAGTACTTCAAACATATAGATGTGTTACTCCTATAAGTGATATGGAAATAGAATTAAATAGGGAAGTTTTGTTCACTATAGTGTTTAATAGAATGTTTTTGGTTAGTTACCTTGGTCTCTCTAGTTATTTTCTAGGTGAGGAATGAATGAGGGTTAATCTTGTATTTATACTAATCCCTTTAGAGAATGTGTCACATTAAATCACTTAGGTCAACCATAGGAATATGTTTCATTTAAAAATTGGATCACTTATAGGGCACTAGACACCTAAATTGGGATAGGACACTTACATTGATGTAGGTGTCTAATTGGGTTGCAAGTGCCTAGGCAATTAGAAGATAGGTGCAAGTCCAAAACTTGTAGAGATGGAAGATAAGATAGAAGGTTTGAGTCATTAAAATAAAATTGGTTTGACTAAAATATAATCAATGAGGCACATAGAGATAGTGTATGCAAGCCTTTTGGCAGTGGAAAAGTTTTAGAAGCTGAAGGTACATTCATGATATGTACTTTTTAAGTGTACAAGACTAATGTGTTATATATTTCAAAAATAGTGTCTACATTCTCCCCCTTTAATCTAGCAATGAAATTTCTCATTTAAATGGAAATGAATGTATACCTAAGTGTGTATAACACACCTTAAATTTATTTGAGTCCAACTTCAGTGCTTTTTTGGTGACTAACTTACAACCAAGAGCATGTTTTAGTATATAATCATTGCATATAATCTAAAATTGAAATCATTGAAATTATTGAAATTGAAACATATCAAGGTTTAGTACACCTATGAATTGATGCAACTATCTTACCTTTTGAAAATTTTCTTTTAAATATATATCATTATAAATCACTAAAACTAAGATTATGACAAATATAAATCTAAAAAATTCATATATATAAAGAGATAAAGAGATATTGGTGGGCACATGCCCTTAACTTTGGAGAAAAGATGACTTACCACCTAACAATTGAGATTAGTTCATCTGTGTAATCTAATCATACTTATAACCTAGTAAGTACAAGTAAACCCAATTACCTCACACTATAAACTAATGAGGTTAGATGATATACTCAATTCCAACATAAACTTAGCAAGATTGAGTGATTTAATCACCTCGATAATACCAACCAACTACTACAATAAATTAGCTCAATATAGTCCATAAAATTCCAAATTGGTGGTTGATGACAATCCCTAAAATGTTTCAAATTTGAAACTAATTTGATCTTGCAATATTATGTGCATAATGTATAACATATGCACCTTAGATATGCCTCATGTTAAAACTATGTATAATCATGGTACCAATGTATAGAATGCTACCACAAATGTGCATTTGAATCATATAACTATGAATTTTCGCCAATTTTAAACATTGTAAGTGTGGAGAACATGTTTCCAAAACATGCCCACTCACTAACCTTGAAATTGTGACAAATATGGAATTTGTGCCTCCATGGCATGCCCCAAATAATATGCCCCCCCCCCATTTAAGGTGCTAGAATTAGAAAGTGGTAGTTACCTTACCTCAAAAGGATAAGATAACCATGTAATTTATGAATGTACCATGTAGCATATAAAGGGAACATGTCTACATAGATATATCATTGAAGCATGAATAATGTGATCACACCATATCCTAAGAATATGATGTATATCATGACAACATATATATATTAATAGTACAATCTTGATAATAAATTAATCACACACATAAGAGTGCTCAAAAAGTAAATCAAGAGACAAATTTCCAAGGAGACTACAAACAAGGGGCATGTTTAAATGTCACACAAATGATGGGACATGATTTATTCAAATTTCCATAAAGGTAAGAATGACATTAAAATGTCAACATACATATATCAATGACATATTAAAATGTCACATAGGCAAACAAAGGCATGGATCCCATAAATAATGGAGCATATTTAAATGCTCAAATAAGTAAGACAATAACAGGGCAAGATACTCAAGGAAGTACATATATTAAATATAATCAACCAACATAAACATATCATACTATTCCTTGTGTGTGTGTGTGTGTGTGTGTGTGTGTGTGTGTGTGTGTGTGTGTGTGTGTGTGTGTGTGTGTGTGTGTTAGCAAAAAACCTTAAGTACATATCATATTAAGTACATTGTGAAATATATAATCATGGATAAAGGCATGTGTAAGTACATATATGATATCAAACATGATAATATAAAGTGACCATACGATGATATAGCTAGGATGTATCATGAGCAAAAAGTTGGATGCCCATAATGTTCTCATGATGTGATTAGAGGGAA
The DNA here is from genome assembly GCA_037957365.1 of Torreya grandis. Lineage (NCBI taxonomy): Eukaryota > Viridiplantae > Streptophyta > Pinopsida > Cupressales > Taxaceae > Torreya > Torreya grandis. The sequence continues at coordinate 960,089 of JARHVA010001482.1, read as the reverse complement.
ATACAAACATCTAAAAGTACATATATCATGTATTTTTTTATGCCTGAATCATACTCAAAAGATGTATGAAACACATATGTATATAATAAATATTGATATGCCATCTACCAGCATGGAACTGACAACATATATGCTAAGGAAATAATAATATATGTAAATATTGTACATATTTTTGGATTTTTTGAATTTTTTTGGTATTTTTTGCATATGCAAAAGGAAAATACTATCCTATGATCACATATAGGATGCTCATATATATCTACCCATTGTGAACTTGGTGTAATAAACTAGTGATGCTAGTGAGGAGCATGTATAGGTATAATATCTATCATTTTCATATTTTTTATGCTATGCATGTGTAAAATATTATTTTTGGTTGTGAAGAATATATATTAGGATCAAGGGCTCATGAAACCCATCATTGAGTGTTATGTGGTTTGTTTGGAATAATGGTGATAGTAACATGTGTAAGTTCTTTGGATATCTGAATATGGTGTGTATTAGATGAGGATTCTATGGAACCCATTATAGATATTTGATGTAATGGTCTCTCAAGTAATATCCACCTAGTAAATAGGATTGCCTATTTCTTACCTTTTTATAGAAGATTAACCTTAGGAGGTTTTATAATTAATTACCTGGGTACATATTTCTCTTGATGAATATGATGTTCATATGGAATTTTAGAAACTATAATTACCTGATTGGCATGAATGTATTTAACATACCCATGTAATGTACAAGGTAATTCTCAAAGTGTGTGTATCCAAGGTCATCCCAATAACATATCAAATACACCTTTACAAGGTATAAATGACAAGGTAGTAACCACATGAGCAAGACCCTCCTGTAAAGGTAAATAAATCTCACCAAAACCATGTTGTGGGGTCCCATCAAATGTTCTAATTAACCTAGTTTAAGGATATAAATCATGATTTTTATAACACAAATATGAGAGTAATGTCATGGTACAAACATGTTCACTTGCACCATTATCATTCATAATATTATGTATAGTCTAGTGATCAAGGTAAGCTTGAATGAATAATTAATGAACATCTAAGTCATCATCCCTAATCTCATTATCATCAAAAGTAATAGAGGGTATATGAACCATAATAGGTGTATGCCTCATATAAGTACCAATAATCCCATCCAATGGGTGTTCATAATGAGATATATGAGGGTGTGCATTATATGCCATTTACACTTATAAATCCTTTTTTGACTAATCTTGCAAAAGATTGTTAAATATTTTTTGTTTTGGTGGTCACTAGGTTGTGAACCTAATTACTTTTAAGGATCATCAAATGTAATATTTTGGTCATAATGAGGTCCTGGATCTTTTGCTTCAAGATAAAAAATAATAATTCACATCATACCCTTTGGGTAGAGGTCTACTCATATCAACCTTTATATGATGAAGGATAAATATAATATGACACTCTATAAGATGTGGGAGTAATGAAACAGGAGACTCATGTAAGCATGTAAATTACCATTGCGATGCATTGGATAAAAATATCCAATTAGGTTGTTGGGAAACCATATTAACCATTGTGGTTATTTCTATTTTAGGCTTAGGAATTTTGACCATATAACTTAGTTTGGTAGCAAACTTGGTATTAGATATATATGTATTTGGTGTATTTTCTACATAAGTTTGTTCAATGAGATAAGTTTCATTTCACGATGTGAATAATATGACATAAGCTATTGAAAGATTTAACTTTATAAATAAAATGGACTCATGTAAAGGAGAAATAAAACTTTGTTTTAAAATGTCTTGAAGCTCTTTATCTACCATAGAATTGGTCATTTTTAGTCAACATTGTCTTGTATATCAATACATACTCATTAATATATTCATTGGTTCCTTATTTGATCTTTGAAATTTGGGCATAGGAAACCTTTTTGGTAATGTTAATAGAGAATTCTAACAAAATCTGATTCTCAATGGGTTTCAAGACATTTATTGATTAAGTTGTTAAATCATAGAACCACCATAAAACATAGTATTCTAAGTTACTTGGAAATAATTTATGTCAAAAGTTTATCATTTTAGGCATAATCAAGGAATCCTAGATAAAAAGAGTGAATATGTTATTTAGGTTCACCCTTTACATCATAAAATTTGAACTTAGGTGTAATAAAACCAGTTGGAAAGGGGTGAAAATACATTTCTGGTACAATAGTATTATGCAACACCTCTTTTGGATCAATAGCATAAATATATTTCATAGAATTTTGTTTAATATTTGTAACCTTAGTTTGTAAATGTTTTATAGTCTGCGAAATATATTTCACCTCTTGGTATTTTAGGTTGGGCATTTGAGAAGTCACCAAAGGGGGTGTACCCATAGGTTAGGTAGAAATAGGCATTTAAACTGGGATTTGAGTTGAATCATTTAGGTTACCCATGTAAGATGTGGTAATATTAGTTTTAGGAACCAAAGGTTAGAATACATATCTTATGGCCCCATTAGAAGTATGAAGTAGTAATGTGCTCAATGGGAGGGTTGTTATTATATGGGGATGACCCATAACTTGAATATCATGATCAATAGATGGACCTACTTATGCATCTATGATTTTTGATTTTTTAGTTTCTAATATGGTTCTTAGGATTTCATCAAGATCTTTATGGTTTTGATGAATACACTATAAAAAAATGTAATTGATTGCACTTTCTTATGATATATTTGCTCATGTTCATGGGTTTAATTAGACTCATGATTTTTCATGATCAAAATATTCTTCTATGATAACCGCATCAGTATGTTTTTCATTCTCAATATGGGTATCATCATGATCCATAAAATGATATTTCTCATTGGTTTTAGACATCTTTGGTGGTAAGAGGGGAAGCTCAATGTGTTCAATAGGCATACCTCCCAATCTCTGGCTGCACCTAAGTTGAATGCAAAATAATATATGTAGTAAATGAAAAACTATAGCAATCTAAAACCCTAGCTAAGTGAAAAACCTAGGAATCAAAAATATTTACATTCATAAAAATTGATTTCACCAAATGTTTAACCTTAAAATCTATATTAATGGGGATCTATGGTAAAAGAGTAGAGATTTCCTAAGGCACAAGGATGGTAGAGTATCTTAGGCTAATTGTTTGCAAAACTTAGATAAACATATACTAAATTTATAATGTTGAGATATGCTAAAAATGGAAAGTAAAAATATGCTAGATATTACAATAACAATGAAAATAAGATACTTGGTTGGTTATGATGCTAATACAAATCTAGATCTAGAACAATCAGAAAGTAAACTAGATCTAGACTCTAGAATAATCACCTTGTTCTATAAATTATTCCTTTGTATCCATGGACACTTGCATCAACTTGGGATGGTGCATCAATATTATTTTCCATCTTGGATGCAGGTGTCTAGTATGAAATACCTACTAAAACTAGATGTGTCCACCTAGATGATTATGGGTTTGGTGTCACCTTCACTCTAGTGTATTCATATCAGGGTCATGGACTATTTCTCCTTTTCAAATAATAAAACCCTAGTTTTTCATCTTTATATTAGCCATGGGAAAAAATGGGATAGTGTGCAGATGGTATCAAACTACCCTAAATAACCCTCTATTAATGAGTGCTTCCTAATAGCCAATACTCTAAAGAGGGCCTCAGACTTATTTAGTTATCCCATATCTACTGGCTTATGTGTGAATCATGTAATGTGTGATAAGCAAGTACAATAGTGACTTAGTTTATAACTTAGAAAATATAGCCCTTGGGATAATCCTTTAATACTTCAAACCTATAGATGTAATGTCCCTATGACTGATATGGCAATAGAAGAAAATAGGGAAGCTTTGTACACTTGAGTGCTTGATAAAATGATTTTGGTAAGTTAACTTGGTCTCTTTAGGTATTTTATAGGTGAGGAATGAATGAGAGTTGATCTAGTATTTATACCAATCCTTTTGGAGAATATCTCACATTGAAGCACATAGGCTGACCATAAGAATATGTTATATTTATAAATTGGATGATTTTATGGAACTAGACACCTGTATTGGGATAAGACACTTATGTCAATATAGGTCTTTGACTAGGATGCAAGTGTTCAGGCAATTAGAAAATAGATGCAGGTCCAAAACTTCCAAAGATGGAAGATAAGCAAGTTTATAACATTTTGGGCAAGATAAAAGATCAGATTCATCATAATAACATTTGTCAAACTAAGAGATAAATAATGAGGCACATAGAGATAGTGTATACAAGCCTTTTGGCAATGGGAAAGGTCTAAAATTTGAAAGTACATCCATGAAATGTATTTACCGAGTGTACAATCATAAGGTGTTATATAATTAAGAAATAGTGTCTACAGTTACCAATAGTGAATGAATTCACCTGTAGTGTCCTAGGTTCCCCAAATAAATATTTTTTAAATTGAAATCCCTTCCTTCAATCGACCTAAAAAATACACATGTCAGTTATGGAAACAAATTATAAGGAGTCATATTTTTATACACATCAAGCCTAAGGATATTCCTATCTAGATCTCACTTGGTACCCACATACAAAAACCACCTACACATTATGAAATCTATTTGTACATCCTCGATTCATTATCCTAAATCATCCAAATTCTATAATCCCTGAAAGGAACAGTCCCTATCTAAGTATGAAAACCTAAATTAAGGTCAAAGTTACATATTTTCAAGTGTTGAAAGCCAAATATTTTCATTGTATTATATCGTATCAAAATTGAGCATACATGCACATAGATGGAAGAAATACATGTAATTTGAACCATATTTGGAGTACTAAAACATAAGCAACATTCGACCACTTGGTGGGGTATTGTTTGGGATGTCGAACCCATCTTTCTAACCCCTTTTTTAAGTCAAACAATTTTTGAAAGTGGAGTTAATATTTCAAGTAAACAAAATGAAATTTCAAAATTTGAACATGGGACAGAGGGTGGGAAATTACTCATAAAACATATTGATAGGTACGTCTAACAATATGTGTCAAAACAAACTAATAAAACCTATAGGGATAGTTTTTATACAAAGTGGACACATATTATAACCATAAGTAGTTGGGCCTTACCGATGACATCTTGGAAGATTTTTATAGTTAGTCTCTTGAGCTAAGCAGACATAAATTCATTATACACTATTTCTGATGACTATGCATATACATAGAGTGCAAAAGAATAGAAACAATACAAGTACCCTATCCTTTTGTCATTTCTATAAATAGTAAGTGAAATAAATCATCTGATTTTACATTCACATCTACATAATTTATGGTATATCTAATGTAATCTAAATATTCAATGGTTTGTCTTATTTATATCACTAAATAAAAGATAAGTTAAAACAATAAGGTTTTACATGTCTCACCCACCCAGTACTATACTTAGCCAAAACTAGAATGATTAGATATTAATGTTCTTTGATTAGGGTCAATAGATACCAAATATATATATAGTAGTGAGGATAAAATTCAATTATTATATGTGTGTGGGAGTTGTAAATGATAAATCTATATTTTATATAATAAACTAGTATTATACACTTGATAAATATCACTCATGGCTCAACCCTTCAGTTTTGGACCTTTACACTACTGCAAGGCTTGTGTTCACCATCTCAATGTGTCTAAATGCTTATCCTATAGTTTGACCATGATAATATATTTACCTAGATCACTTTTAACCCCTGGTCTACTCAAATTTAATTAATATCTTACACCACTTGAGGATACTTAGATAATCAAGGTCATGACCAATATGGATCCACTAAACCTACCTAAGGGATATATTACAACACAATATGGCTATAGAGGGTTTTAAAGCATCTAGTAAAGCAACACCACACAATAACTTTAGCTAGGTCTATAATGCAATTATAATTCAATCTTGTCTAGTGCTCAGTAAATCTTGTGGCACAAATGATAGATAAACATAAATAATTAAAATTAAAACTCTACTTAAGTCAATGTAGAGGTAATCCTAAGCAAGAAGAGACAATACATTGATTATCCATTACTTTTGCAAATCTAAATACCAAAATAAAGGAGTATGAGTTAGGAATACTTACCTTGGATATGAACCTATTGAGCCTCAACCTCTCCCTTGGTGAATAGTGCTTTAAAGGAGGTTTTTTTGTATTTTTTATGAATATAAGGATGGAAAATGGACTATAGTCTAGCCAAGGACCTCCTAGTAAATCTCAAGCTTTCATAAGATAAAAGTTATCCTCTAAGTATGAAACCCTAAGAAATGACTCCTCAAGTAGAATGTCAGAAATACAGACTATAAAGAAGTGAAAATGAATTTTTCTCTCTGTAAATGAAGTGAAATGGGGTATATATAACTTTGAATTGACCCTAACCCCATATAAAATTTTAGTCGATGCAGTCAACCCAATCAACCTTGTTAGGTGGGAAATAGAGTCGTTAGACCTCAAACTGAGTCGGTTTGGGCTAACTCAATATCATAATGTACACTACTCCCAAAAAGAGGTCGACCCAATTGACTATGTTTGATGGATAGTAAAAAGTGGTTTTAATTAGGTAGGGGATATTTGAAGTGGTGATTTTCTTAGAGAAGAGTGTGAGTGAGGTGTCAAAGATTAGGTAAATGTATAGGAGTTAATTGTATTGGTTATAGATGGTGGTAAAGGAGACAATAATCTATGGAGCACCAAAGTTCTACCCACCCCTTTCTCAATGCACCTTTTAAAGTATTTACTTAAAGAGATTGAGACTTGATGGATTCTTGAAAGTGAGAAATCATCATTAATTGAAAAATTTTTTTAAAAAATATTATGTATATACATAGATATTCAATAACTTCATATTCTCTTAGACACTATTGTTTATATTAGGACACTAGCATCAATGCTAGTGACCTAGGTCTAATTCTAGTATTTGAACCTAATAAATGGTCAAAGTTTTAAATATTTCAATGTGTATGGTTTGACCTATAGTATTTTTTTAATCCTCTCATGAGATAATTTCAAAAGGTGTGGTATAAATACAAGTCAAAGGCCTTTCACTATCACCAAGTACAAATCACTCACTCATCTATCTTATACCAAGTAAAATCACCTCTCAAGATTGAAAAATTACCCTATTATTATAGGTTTCAAACATTCAAATAATAACCCATGAGCAATATTTTTCAAGTTATAATCTAGATCACTACATGCACTCACATATAGCATATTGTATAATTATTCACACACAATCTTGCATAAGGGGAGAACTACATTAGTCTAAGGCCCTCTACAAAGTATTGGATATTTAGGTAGTGCTCACTAATATAGGGGTATTCTATCACATCTTGACTTTATTTAAGCCCACTAACCCCTATTTTTTAAGGTGGCATGCCCTAAATTGGAGGAAATAGGGTTTTAAGCTGCACACTGATATCCATAACCTATGTGCATGATCTAAACAAATAATATTTAAGGTAACAGTGAACCCTAATATGAATAATGTAATTTATATAAAATGACCCATACTTCATTATAGATACAAGCATCGGTTTTTGAATTTAAGTGTTCATAATTGTGTCCCTATTTTAACAGTGTTGACCAAGCT
>JARHVA010001482.1:185000-287500 GCA_037957365.1 Torreya grandis | reverse complement strand
ATAGGCCATTAGGCCTTATCACTTGATTATCTATTGATGAATGATCAAAGACCTAGTTATAAACATTATAAGAAGTTAATGGGAATATTTTAAGTATAAATAACATGTTTATACCATGATTCATGCCTTTATAAGTAAAATACATCTACAATTTTGTGAATCTAGGTGACTAGGTCACCTTCTACTAGCTCTCCTAGATTGGCTCTTTCGCATGGACTAGTAAGAACACTTCCAAGGATATTTATGAAAAAATTGTGGTCTAAAGAGATATAATACATATCACACTACCAAATATAATAGCTTTAAACTCCTCAAAAATATTTGTACCCTATTTTATTCTCAAAACCTTGTAAAAGTACCATTTTATGAAAATCCTTATAGTGTCCATAAAAACCAATACCATGGTCAGGGTCTAATTTGCATGGAATAGGTGATCTAATTATTTTTTAGGTAAATTCAAAGTGTTTTATTTCAAAAATATCCACTTTTCCCAAGTCAGGTTTGTTTTAAGGTTTAAGGAGGGTTTTGAAGGTTTACAATCTTAATGATGGTTCATAAATATCAGACCTCCAATCCAAAATTTATGGATATTGATTTTTATTCCATATACCCCCATAAAATCCTAAAAATATTTGGGTCCCATTCACCTTGTTTTTGGATATATGAATTCAAGTTGGTGAACCTCAAACTCTCTACAGGCCTTTTAGACATGTCTGTAGTATTAAAATTTGTTCATAGAGGTGGGATCCTTAGCCCAAATCCTTCTACCATAGATATTGAGTATATATGGGTGAAAAAATCCCCATAATATAATTTTCCTTGAGTCCCTCTACTATGAAAGATATGAACACTTGAAGTGATGGCTCAAGTTGACTAATTGGGGTAGCATGGCTTGGGTTAGGTCTTGAGAGTAAATTGGCCCTTCCTTTACAGTATCCCATCTCAAACAAAAATTTTGTGAATTTTAACAACATCCTACATATTATATTGATGATATTTATACTTGGAAAGGTTTGGGTTGGTCACCAAGACTGAGGATGGAGCCTTGAGTAGCCAAGAATGTCTTCTGGCCTAATGGAATAAAATGAGTTTTAGGGGTCTAAATGGATTTTAGGTGCTTTAGGATTCCAATAATAATTATAATACCCTCCTCACTCAATTTACATCCTTTGTATTTACCTTCATTTTTTTGAGCTATTATCTCAGTCCCATTCTCTCATGATCTATCTTAAAGTCACTATTTACTCATTAGGCCTAAGAGTGATTTGACAGTAGTACTAGGAATTGAATAGTACTTTAAATTTATACTATATTATTGATATATTTTTACACCCATATATCATGTTTCAAGTTTGAAATATTTATATTCAAGTCTTCCGTAAACTCTGCCCCTTCTATATCCCCAATTCTTGTGTAGGGTTTATACATAATCAGGTTTGTGTAACCCTGGCTTGGTTTCAATACCTTCTTATCTACATTATAATATTTTATTTTTTTAAAAATATTTTCATGTCCTTCACACTACCTTATCATATGTATCCATCCTCATATCACCTCAAAAGTAAATGCCTTTAGTTTGTATGTACAGGCTTGACTAGTCCTATTAAACCTAATAGGCGTGAGTAGACCTAATGTTCAGTTGAGTGTTTCAAAAATAAATTTAAGGTTATAATATTATGAAAAAATTATTTAAAATCCCTTCCATTTGAGGTATATTATATCTAAAATAACCTATAAACTTGCATATGCCTTCAATTTTGGTATAGGTATGTGCGTACCAATTTAGGTCTAAAAGGTCTAATAGGTCATTATGTTCTATAATTTTGAGACTCTTATGAATTTAATACATTAATACATTATTATTAATCACATTATCTGGTGTATTTATCCTTAAAACAACAACTTAATATGTGGATGCCATCAAACCTAGTGCACAGGTATGCACATATCCATTTTAAACCTAATGGGCCAAGTAGGCCAATAAGATCTCCTTACCAATCTTATCCTCCTATTAATTGGAAACATCTTATACATATTATTACTTACCCCATCAGGTTTTTACAACCCTATTAACACTATAATACCTGCATATGCCCTTCACTTCTATAGTTAGGTCTATAGCTACCTAATTTAAGCCTAAAAGGGTTAAATTGTCAAGATCCCTATTTCATTATAAGAGTCAATCACTAATAGACGATGGGGAATTTGAGAGATAATTAAAAAATATCCTTACCTCTCAACACTATATTCAAAAATCATTCTCCATCAATTTTAATACAAAAACTCAAGCACTACCTGTAGGTGGAAGTCTTGAACCATGACTGTGTAGGTGTGACTAGATGGGTTTGACTTTCATGATGACCTTCATCTTATTATTATTAACATTATATTTATTATTTTTTTAATTTTTTTCTCTTAACACAATTTCATACACCTTAAAAAACATCTCTTTTTTCTAACTTCCCTACTACAGTCAGACTTGTAGGTGGTGACCTTATGCCTAGACTGAGTCTTCTCTTCCCTTAGAGTGAGTCTGGTGTGTGGTTATTAATGGAATCTATTATATTCATATAAATACTTATTCATATTTATTATTAAATCCTTATTTATTTATTGTAATTGGTTCTATGTCCAACCATCTTGATTTTAATAGTCAGCCTGTAAGTGTTATTTATAAACCTTTTAACTGTGTATACATTTGAGGAAGTGAGCCTAATGATCTATTATTATCTTTGGGTGACATCACCATGATAATTGGATTTTAATATTTTTATATAACCCTATGAGTCCATTAAACTTAATTTTCTTCACTATCCTTTCCACATAGGAGTTTACAGTCTTGTGGATACTCATAGGAGACTTAACTGAGCTTGTGCTCTTAGGACTAAGTTGAGAGTGTTAATCCCTACTTTGGCCTTGTTTGATCCATATACCATGTATTATAGATAATTTTTATTATATTTGAGTTAAATCACCCTTATTTACCCCATTCCATTAGTGAATATCTTGTGTATTTAGTCTGCTTGAAAGGTTTGAAGTGACTAAGTGAGAGTTTCCGTTGTAGAATAGACTGAGGGTGGAGATGGTTAGTCTATAGGGCCATGATGAATATGGGATAACATTATAGATAATGGATAAAATATGGGACTTTATTACATTAATTGGTTAAGAATTTAAGGATAGATAAGACTTTATAGGACCTCAATAAACCATTACATGCTTGAAAACATCCCTCTTTTCCAAATCCATGCCCTGAATGCTTTGCAACATAGATAAACCTATCTACAGTCTGAAGATGGAGGAAACATAAATATTTTATTTATTATACACCATAAAAATATGAATAATGGGTGGAGAGTGATGGTGATATACCTTGAGTATATATGGAATGCACATCAAGCATTGGTTCTCAAAAACACTCCACAGATGCACCAAAACTATCACACTTTTGACCCCTTGCACAGATGAAGAAGACCATTTGATTTCCCATACTATTATAATTTTTTCATATAGTATAGGGTATTTATTTTTAAAAAAATCCATGAAATATAAGGTCAATATAGCCCCTTCCTCTACCCAAGATATCATCTCCCCATTTTTTCTCTCTTTTTTGTACTGTTCACAAACAAAGGCTTTCTTGGGACACAAAGGAGCTCGATGGAGAAATAGGAATAATTTTGGAATATTTTTACATATTTTATACTTAAAAATATTATAATACATATATAATAAACCCACCTAAAATATCTAACCCCCCTCTATATGGAACTAATTATACAGGTCCGTACAACCTACCAAAACATCTGAAAACACTTCTTTTCCTACACTTTGTCCATGTTTGAAGCCTTGAACTACCATTGGAGGATGAAACAAGGGAAAATAGAATTCATAAAATATTTCAAAACCTATGGTATGGTTTTATGGAGTTTAAGAGTCATATTTTCCCACATGTGGGACCTATTTGATGAGAGGGGAGTGAAATTAAGTCCCAAAATGGAACTGTTGACCAATTTTTGTCCAACAGGCCAAAAATTCCATCCCCCCTTTTTTCATGCTATTTTGAGCCAATATTTTTGATTTGGCATGAGTTTTTTACTTTCTAAAAAATCTATAGGTGTAGTCTTTTAGATGAGGAACCAGTTCAAAGAGTGTTGGGTTTTACAAGGCTTCTTCGGGCTCTTGTCTAAAGAAATTCACAAGGGAGGTTGGCATCTTTGAACCATTGAACCGGTTTAATGCCTCAGTTCAACACTTAGTTCAACACAAAGTTCAACACTTGGTTCAATGCCTTGGTTCATCAACTCAGTTCAAAGGCTTGATTCAATTTAGTTGGTTCAATGCTTTGGCAAAGTTCAACGCTTGGTTCAATCGACAGGTTCATCGCTCAGGTTTAATGCCTTGGTTCAATCGATAGGTTCATTGCTCAAGTTCATCAGCCTTGGTTCATCACCAGGTTTAATCACTTGGTGCAATGCCTTGGTTAATCACTCAGTTCAACAAGCTCAGTTTAATGCTCAATTTAAAGCCTCCATTCAATAAATGATCGAACTATTAAACTGGTTCAATGGATTGGTTCAATGGTTGGTTCAAAGGGCTAGTTCAATAGGAAGAGTTCAAAGGAATGTTCTAAAGTGGCATAGTTCAAGTGAATGGCACATAGTGTTGAACCGTTGAACTATTGAACCATTTTTGGTTTAATCAGTCAGTTCAATGGCTTGGTTCAAGGGAGCATCCTAAAGCTGAAGGAGAAGTGCCCTTACAGAGGATAGTTTTGGGTTCAAGAAACCTAGCAGAGGGTAGGGAGCACTTCAAAGAGGCCATAAAGAAATGCTAAGATCTTTCAAAAAAATTTTAAGGCAAGGAAATGAATTCTATCAGACTTTTGTCTGAAGGAATTCCTTCAGACAAGAAGTCTGAAGAAATTTAGGGAAACTATGAGCCAAAATCCCGAAAGTAAATTTTTGAAGGCAAAGTCACAGGGCAATTCTTGCAGACTTTTTGTCTGTAGGAAAAAGCTCAAACCAAGAAAAATCTTGCAAAAAAGGCTCGAAGGAATTTGCAAATGATGGTGACATCTTGAAAGCCATCAAATTTAAGAAGATAGCCTAGGCATTGGTTTTCAAATTGTGACGGGCCTGAGAACATCAAATTGATACACTAGGAAAGCCAGAGTGCAGAAAGTGCCAAGTGGAAATTGCAAAAGCTTTGACATGTTTTCTCTAAAGGAAGTGAAACATGCCACATATCCCCTACAAGGCTCGATGAAAGCCAATAAGTGTTAGCACTTGTCGCCTCTCCCCTTTTGTCCCACAAACACTATGGTGGGCCCTAAATGAATTGCTATAGAAAGTGGAAACTGACACATGTCCTCTTCTACAAGACTTTCAAAGGGTGCCTAAAGCTTCCATGAATTAGGCAGATGTTGCCACATGTCTTGCCTATTTCACAGTGGAACACGCCACGTGTCACTTATTTGAAAATTAGCAAAAAGTGGCCAAGGAAAGTAGGAAGAGCCCGAAGGATGTAGCAATGAAGTCAGAAGAAAGACCAAGTGTAGAAGTGGATGAAGCATCTAAGTGGTGAAGAAGGTGTCAACTCAGGGAGTTACTCCAGCAAGTGATACAGTATATGAAAATTGACCATTGGGAGGTGCAAGTGGCTAACGACTAGACCCATTTTATTTGTTTTGCAATAATGTGCAGACAACTCACATAATCACCTTGAAGGAGTAGTCTTGTTTATAGACAAATGGGCGGCCCATAATTCCTCATATGATGTTTAAGTGGCTTTATCTTCCCAATGATCGGAAGGCACATGGGTCATTTGTAAAAAGGGCACCAAAAGGCCTCTTCTCTTCCTATATATATTTTAAATCTTCTCATTTGAGAAGGGGATCCATTCTCTCAGCCTTAAGGCAAAACTCTACCCAAAAATCTCTTGGAGCTTGTAAGGTAGAGCTCTGCCAGATTTTACCTTGAATTAGGACTTAGCATTTTTACCTCTATCTGGACTTGCACTTTAAAGTATATTTTTGTTTTCTTATTTTGTGTGAAGTCATTATCTTTCATGCTTTTCATAGATCACTTATAGTATGTCTAGTGCATTGTGAGGTCTCCTTTCTATAGGTCTTCTAGAAGTGTCTACAGGGGAGTGTAGGTGCCTGTGAATAGGTTACCATAAGTGTGTCTGAGGATGCCTTTTGTAGTTTCTTCCTCCCTGTATTTCCATGGACCCCTATCTAACTATTGCAAAAGATATTCCCACTTTAGATGAAGTGTATGGGCACTTCTTTTTGGTGAAAAGTGTATATTTAGGCTAGGTGGGTCAACTTTTTTGGTGCATCACCTTTTCATTTTTAGGCTTAGGTTCTATTTTTAGCATCTCTCTCTCCCTTTTCACCCCCCTTTTTTACATTTGTTTGTTAGCACTAGGGCCTAAAAGATACATCAGAGGGAGCTAGCCTTTATCTAGATACTCTCCCCTCTAGCTTTGCTAGTCCTACATGTGAGAGGGGAGTTTTCATTGTTGTGTGTGGAAGGGCAGGAGCTAGGCATCTTGCCCTGGGTGCAACCCACTGTGTCAACAGTTTTTAGCATGCTTGGTGGGATCAATTAGGACAAGTTTTGTCCAAAGAGTTGAAGAATTTTTGGTGTGTTCTTCAACCAACTAGCCTTTGGAGGATTTTGCATCAACACCAATGGTGACTCTAAGTTGAATTAGCTAGTTAAGTAGCCTGGTGCCATCAAAAATCACATTTTTTATGTATAATTCCTTTACATAAAATCATGGACCTTGTATTCCTTCATATGACTTTGATTAGACTCATAATTTTCATGCAATCACCTCAAGCAGCCCTCCTAGTTGCCCTTCAATAATAAGGGAGGTGGTGCTGGAGTTTGAGAAGTAGGTAATGGAAATCGACAGATTGGATGAGTAGTATGTATATCAATAGGAGCTGATGTATAAAGAGGAGTGCTTATTTAGGCAAGCTCAAGCCTTGCAGTCCATGGAGGAGGAGGTAGAAAAATGAAGGAATCCATTCATTCAAGGTAGTTAGCCTTGCACGCCCCCTCCTATCCTAAAGAAAGCCCCCTCTTGTGCACTAAATCCTTTCTACTAGATGGCACTTGCTCATTCTGCCTCATTTGATGCATCAATCAACCCTACTCTTGACCCCGTGCACCTAGCCTTCAAGCAGCAAAGGGAACTAGAACACCCTCCCATGGAGATGAACCTTCTAAGTTCCTTAGATTGTGAATCTTCCTTTGAGGGGAACATTATGAACCAGCACATCTCTCTTGAAACTACTCCTACTCAACATAATGATGCTGGTGACCTCCAAGAAAGACTCTTTTAGGATAATCTAGCCAAGCAAATTGAAGATTTAGAGGCTAGGATGAGTCTACTTCATGAAAGAGAGTTAGAAATTTCAAACCTTATGGAGGAGCCCTAGGACCTTGGAGAAAACAAAGTTGTTGCCTATTTACAAGAGCAAAATTCTAGTTACAAGATCCTGAACTGGAAGAAAATAGTAGAATCATGGGGTAGGAAGGAGGAGAAGAAGGGTTTTTCTCAAAACCTTGAAGAAGATGAGGCTTCTCCTACTCATGATGATGCTGGTGACCTCTAGGAAAGGCTCTTCCAAGAGGATATGGCTAGAAGAATTACAGAGTTAGAATCCAAAGAGAGATTCCTCAGCCAATGTGTGATAGACGGTCCAGACCAAGCGGCACATTCCATGTCTGAACACACCCCATCTACACACCTATAAGAGAGTTATCAAGCCACACCTAATGTTGATGAAGTTCCATCTAGATGGAAGGAAGAGAATCATTCGATTCTAGCTCAAGGACTACCTCCTCTTCCACATGGTTTTTTCACTTCATCCCTTCTCGAGGAGGAACCTATTTTGTAGGAGGTGAGTGAGAAAGAAATGATCCAACTTGTAGCTCTTCAAGAGGCTATCATGAGTGACAATGAATAAGAAATCATCATTGATGCCCCTTGTGAAGACTTCATCAGCAATGGAGAAGATGCAGGTTACGCGTACATGCAGATGTTCCAATAATACAAAGAGGAACTTAAGCATGGTGAGATCTCTCCCCCTTTGTTTGATGAACTTCCTTATTGCTTTGATGAGGAGGACAAATACATAGAGAATCTTGAGTTGGAGGAGGACCAGATGGATATCTTTGAACATCTACAAATTTTGGTCTTTGAGGAGGAAAATGAGAGGCTGGTCTTCCTTAAGGAAAGCCTTAAAGAAGAGAGCTTTGAACAGAGAGGTGATGTTCTGTGGGATGAGCAATCAGTTTGTGCTTCAATTTCAGACATCACCATAGTCACTCTTATTCAAGAAGGCTAAGAGGAAGTAGAGGATGAGTTTGATAGAGTCTACAATGAAGCAGAAGGAAACGGGTCAAACCATGATGCACTACAAGGGAGCTATACATATCAAAGGGCTTATGGTGATGAGCCAACAACCATTGATTTCTTGGTGAAATGCACCAACATGAAGGACCAGCATTCAATAAGCTTCCAAGAATAAAAGGAATACATTTATGTTGGAATCATGTTTGAATTTGATCCACTCGAATACAATCCAATCTAGGTGATAGGTAAGAGGAGCAAGTCACCAAATCTCCTTTTCATTCAGCCACTTGTCTGGCACCATAAGTCTCTTTACCAGGAAGGGGACTTGAGAAGTTTTCCCTTTGATCTAAGAGGGAAGCAAATACACCTGGTTAATTGTACTTATTAGTTTGCTTTTAGTTTCTTTTCCTACTTTCCCTAAGTGTAGTTTGCACAAGTAGTGTTTTTAGTCTTGTGTGTGCTTTCCCTTGTGTCTGGGGTAAAAGGCTTCATGTTTGATTCTTGGATCTTTTGGGGCTATTTCTAAACTTTCTTCAAAGTGGCATCTAACTTCATGCCCAATGGACTAAAAGGCAACTAGTCTCTAAGCATAATAGGCATGCTTCCATTGGGAGTCACTAATTTGTTGACCAATTTTTGCCCAATAGGCCAAAAATTTGGTTCCCCCTTTTTTCATGCTATTTTGAGCCATTATTTTTGATTTGGCATGAGTTTTATAGTTTCTAAGGACTCTGTAGGTGTAGTCTTTCAGATGTGGAACTAGTTCAAAGAGTGTTGGGTTTTACAAGACTTCTTTAGGCTCTTGTTTGAATAAATTCACAAGGGAGGTTGGCATCTTTGAACCATTGAACCATTGAACCAGTTCAATGCCTTGGTTCAACTCTTAGTTTAATGCAAAGTTCAATGCCTTAGTTCAATATCTCAGTTCAAAGGCTTGGTTTAATTCAGTTGGTTCAATGCTTTGACAAAGTTCAATGCTTGGTTTAATTGGCAGGTTCATCACTCAGGTTCAATGCCTTGGTTCAATCAGTAGGTTCATCAGCCTTGGTTCATCACCGGGTTCAATCACTTGGTTTAATGCCTTGGTTAATCACTCAGTTCAATGAGCTCAGTTCAACACTTTATTTAAATCCTTGGTTCAAAAAACACTTGAACCATTGAACCGGTATAATGGATTGGATCAATGGTTGGTTCAAAGGAGTGGTTCAATAGGAAGAGTTCAAAGGCTTGTTCTAAAGCAGCACAGTTCAAGCGAATGGTGTGCAGTGTTGAACCATTGAACCATTGAAGCATTTTTGGTTCAATCAGTCAGTTCAATATCTTGGTTCTAGGGAGAATCCTAAAGCTAAAGGACAAGTGCCCTTATGGAGGATAGGTCTAGGTTTAAGAACCCTAGCAGAGGGCAGGGAGCACTTCAAAGAGGCCACAAATAAATGGTAAGATCTTTCAAAATTTTGTTAAGGCAAGGAAATGAATTCTCTCAAAATTTTATTTAAAGGAATTCCTTTAGACAAAAAGTCTAAATAAATTTAGGGAAATCGTGAGCCAAAAGCTTGAAAGGAAAATTTTGAAGGCAAAGTCACAGGGCAATTCTTGTGGACTTTTTTTTTGTAGGAAAAAGCCCAAACCAAGAAAAAGCCCACATAAAAGGCCTAAAGGAATTTGCAAAGGATGGTGATGTCCTGAAAGCTATTAAATTTAAGAAGATAAACTAGCCATTGGTTTTCAAACTGTGACAAGCCTGAGAACGTCAAATTTTTCACCAAGAAAGCTAGAGCGCGAAAAGTGCCAAGTGGCAACCATGGAAGCTTTGACATGTTTTCTCTAAAGGAAGTGAAATGCACCATGTATCCCTTATAAGGCTCGATGAAAGCCAACAAGTGTCAGCACCCGTCACCTCTCCCCTTTTGTCCTACAAACACTATGGTGGGCCCCAGATGAGTTGCTATAGAAAGCATAAGATGACATATGTCCTCTTCTATAAGACTTTCAAAGGGTGCCTAAAGCTTCTATGAGTCAAGTGGATGTTGCCACGTGTCCTACCCATTTCACAGTAGAATGCACCACGTGTCAATTATTTGAAAATAAACATAAAGTGGCCAAGGTAATCAGGAAGAGCCCAAAGGACATAGTGACGAAGTTAGAAGAAAGACCAAGTGTAGAAGCGAATGAAGCATCCAAGTGGTGAAGAAGGTGTCAACTCAGGGAGTTACTCTAGCAGGTTATACAGTGTATGAAAATTGATCATTGGGAGGTGAAAATGGCTAATGACTGGACCCATTTTCTTCATTTTACATTTATGAGTAGACAAGCTACGTAATCACCTTGAAGGAGCGGTCTTGTTTGCAGACAAACGGGCAGCCCATAATTCCTCATATGATGTTTAAGTGGCTTTCTCTTCCTAATGATCAGAAGGCACATGGGTCATTTATAAAAAGGGTGCCAAAAGGCCTCTTCTCTTCCTCTATATATTGTAAAGCTTCTCATTTGAGAAGGGGATCCATTCTCTTAGCCTTAAGGCAAAACTCTGCCCAAAAATCTCTCGGGGCTTATAAGGCAGAGCTCTGCTAGATTTTACCTTGAATCAAGACTTAACATTTTTACCTCTATCTAGACTTGCACTTTAAAGTATATGTCTATTTTCTTCTTTTGTGTTAAGTAATTATATTTCATGCTTTTCACAGATCGATTATAGTATGTCCAATACATTTTGAGGTCTCCTTTCTGCAGGTTTGCCAGAAGTGTCTACAGGGGAGTGTAGGTGCCTGTGAATAGGCTGCCATAAGTGTGTCTGAGGATGCCTCTGGTAGTTTATTCCTCCCTATATTTCCATGGAACCCTAGCTGACTATTGTAGAAGAGCTTCCTACTTTAGATGAAGTGTATGGGCACTTATTTTTGGTGAAAAGTGTATATTTGGGCTAGGTGGGTCAACTTTTTTGGTGTATCACCTTTTCATTTTTAGGCTTAGGTTCTGTTTTCAGCATCTCTCTCTCCCTTTTCACCCCCCCTTTTTTAAATTTGTTTTTTAGTAGTAGGATAAAATAGGGCCTAAAAGATACATTAAAGGTAGCTAGACCTTATCTAGAGACTCTCCCCTCTAGCTTCATTGGTCCCACAGGTGAGAGGGGAGTTTCCATTGTTGCATGTGGAAGGGTGGGAGCTAGGCATCCTGCCCCAGGTGTAATCCACTGTGTCAACAGGAACCTTATGGATATGAAACACCTATTTATGACCATATGATGAGAAGGGGACCTATTAAATACCTTTATAATGTAATTTTCATAAAAGCATTCCATTATTTCAAAGGTTTTTAATGTAAGTAGACCCATATGAGGTGTTTGGGGGTCATTTGGTAGCTTGAAAGGCTAATCAAGGTTTGAGACAAACTTGAACAAATAGATCATGGAAAATGACTTTTCATACATCACTAGGATTCAAATTAGAATTTGAGCATGGTTTAGACAAATTTTAAATTTCTCAACAAGGTCTTTATCACAAGGAAAGGCTTGAAACATGCCTAAAACCATAAGGATCAATAACCTTAAAATATCTAGGTTGCTTTAACCTTGTCAAAAGATCCTTAATCTTATCAAATAGGGTTAAGACTACCCAAAGAGAATTTCAAGTCTCTTTTAAATATTATAATTACACAATGACCATCATCACATCACCAATAGACCTCAACATATATATGAAAAATGATGAGTTCACAAGAAGGCTCTAAGACATACCATGACACTTCTAGTAGTGGTAACAAGGTTCAATATGAGATAAATGAAGAAATCACCATGCATGAGATCACCATGTTCATATTTAGGTGGGTGTCATGGAAAGTTATTGGTTTTAGACATTGTCATTTATCTTAGGAGGCTAAATTACCAACAAGTCCTTCTTACACTAAGAATGAATTTTAGAAAGTATATCTCTAGATTCTTAGGTAAGACATGGATAACCCTGAGTATATTTTTGGTGGACCCAATAATCCAATCCATAGGTAATGCCATAGGTATATGATTATTTTGGGAGGTTTAAAAGGTTGCATCAATAGAGGTAACTAAAAGACTAGGTCTACCCTTTGTAGTTCAAGCTTTTCTATGGATTTATAATGGTGAGATAATCAACCTCCCATAGATAGAATGGGAATATGTAATGAACAAATTAGGATCCAGCTTGGTTACCATGTGTAATATAGTTTCAACTACTCTTCTCAAGCTAATTATTCTACGTGTTTAAACTTAAAACTAGGAAAGAAGGAAGTAAAAGTAAACAAAGAAAAATTCAGTGAATATGAAAGCATATAAATATTCTTAATCAATTATTAATAACTTACATAAATTTACAATTATTTTGGTACTAAATATTAAAATTTAACATAAAATTCCTCCTTCTAGAGCTATATATTATTTTCCTTAAATTCTTGTGTCTGAAAGAAGTTAAAAGGTTGAGTACTCTAAAGATAAAAGTGGGGTATAATGTATGGGATAAATACATCCCCTTGTTAATTTTAGGATTGATGTTGGTTCAGTCCAAGGACTAAATAGTTTAACATGCTATACTCAGAGGATATGTAATTCTACCTCTAGAGGCTCAAAGTCTACCTGATAAAGACCCAAAATTATTATTAACTGACTAGATTTGATTATTGAATACTCTTAACCTTAACCTTACCAATTTATAAAATATGGGAACGTGTTTTGACTCTAAAATGAACATAAAAAAGGATATCAAGGTAGGGTAAGAAATGATATTTCTAATAAATATAGTGTTGATGCCTAATATTTGAAGCATGTCAAGCCAAAATTATACTACTGTATGCCTAGTTCAATGATTGCATAAATATTTATCCAATTAGAGGGCAAGCTTCTAAGGGACACTGATATGAATATTCTACTTGTAGGTTCTTCATAGAATGTAAACACTCAAAATATTTTTAGTAATGACACGCAAATATTTTGAAACACTTTATAATTGAAACTACATAAACATATATTGTTCATTAGGAAACTATAAAGAACATACAAAAAGTTAGACTAGAAAATGCACAATCTAACTGCCATATTCATCTCTATAAAATAAGCATAAAATAAATCCTCTTGCATAAAAATATACTTTAAAATATAAATAATGGACCACATTCCATGAGCATAAGATGATGTTAAGACAAATAAAACTATTCTATTATAATTTTAATGAAGTTTCTTTACATAATGTGCTAACCATTCAAAGAGAGTGTAGTTAATAATATATAGAGGATGGGGCTTACCTCTAAGTAGCATGAGATTCCAATCATTGGCCATGATGGCCTCCAAAATTTGTTACAATTTCAAATATTTAAAATAAATAGAAGATTCCCCACTCTCCCAAAAATATTCCCAAGGGCCCACTTAGTTGATATGCTAATGAACTAGAGAAGAATCATCTCCTAGTTATTTGGGTTATACTACCTTAGAGACTAACATGACTTCTACCAAATCATATTACTTATCTATCCTTTATAAGTTCATGGGAGGATCATATAATTTCACCTATAATTGGGCCAATAGTCTTTGATACACTTAGAGTGGGTTCTCAAGGGAAACTTTCACCTCTAACACCTAGTCAATACTAGCTGTGAATTGGGTCTAGATATCTAGAATTGACTTGGCTCTAGACTTATTGGAATTTAACCTCCTCCTCCTCATGACCTGGGCAAAATTACCTAGGTGGACCTTAAATTCTCATCTATCTAGCAAGGTTCCATCTAGATAAAACAACACTATGATTTTGACTTTATTGAAGTAGGTCAACATCCATTCCTTACCTTATTCCAGAGGTTCAACAACCATTTGCACCACTACCAAGTAATCCTTAATTTAAGCTTCCATAGTCCCAATATAGATCTGATATAGATTCAAGTTAGAGAGAGGCATGATTTTTAGTTTAGGGAACATTCCCTTTTTAATAACTATAATGATCTTTTTACACTTATTGTCTACATGAGCAATTTTCTTTAAGTATGCCTGCACTTGTTAGAGGTGATCCATGATTATATTCAATGTTATGACTATTCTTCAATGGATATGAAGAGTTTCATGAAGTCCTATTTGGCTCAAATAATCATGTAGGGAAGGTGATCTTCACATATACCTTGAGCACTTGGACCTACTCCTTCAAGCCATCCATTATTTTCTTAAACATTTCATGAGTGACCCAAATAAGGGATACTAGATCCTCGTCCACCCTCTCCTCCCCACTAGATGTTCTAATTTTGGTGAGGGATAATATGTAATTATTGGTATGCCAAACCACTAGGTCTCCTCCTTGACTAAATTTCTACTTGAAGATCCTCCTCGTGTTCCTTGATTTGATATCAAACTCCCACTAGACTTCTATATCACCCTAAAAAATCATTTATGGTACTTTTGGTCTCATAAAAATCCCTAAGGTAGAAGGGGGTGATAGACATAGAGGTGGAAGGTGGAAGAATGGGAGGATGAGGAATGGATGAAGTAGAGGGAAGGAAGGAAGAGAACAATGGATGAGGAGAAGGCATGGGGGTGAAAGGGGGAAGGATAATCAGGGAAGCCCATGGGAACATCTAGGTGTGTCACTATTTGTTGGGTCAAATTGACTCATGGGCTCATAGTGCCAGTGAGAGGAGTATTCAAAATAAAAGAGGAAATTGGATGGTTTAATCCAAATCCTTGGGCACTATGATAATGAAAAAATGAGGTCTAAGAGGGAAAAGGGGAAAAATAGGGAGTTGATTAATAAGAGATACCTTTTGATTTTTCTTGGGCCTTTTTCTTAGGTTATCTTGTGTTAAAGTTATATAAAGTGTGGTGGTGGCAGTGGTGGTGGGATCTAATTGGGGAGTATGGAAAGTGACTATAAGTGTCACTGAGGTAGTTGGAGATGACATAATTATGCATATGGGTGCAATTGATATTTGGGTCACTAAGATTTGAGTTGGTATAATTCTAATAATAGCCACCTAATATGTACTTAATAATGGGGGAAATGAAGTCTAGTCTACTATAGCTCCTAAAGACCATGGATAGCTATAGGTATCCTTACTAATGGATTGGATTGAGTGGGTGGAAATTAGGACACAAAGATGTTATACATGGTTAGATCTAGAGGTATTTGAGGTAATAATGGGGGAGTTTGAATGGTAAATAAGGGAGGCATCACCTATGTAGGCTTGGTATTTAAACATAAACTCAGGGGTGATATACTAGATTATTGAGGGATGGTGAAATTAGGGGAACATATCTACATAGACATTTATTATTGGTCATGTTTTGGGTTCAACTAGAGGTTGTTACTAATATCAAAGCACAAATCCTACACAACTTGCATCTGAATAGCCTAAACTATAGGAGGTGGGGGAGATGGAATTAAGACTGAAGGAGGTGGCACCCATGGAGGAGAGGGACTTAGGATCCCCTAGATGATCTTATTTGAAATATAGGGCACAATTTCCTAAACATCTCCCTAGGGGTGAGTTAGTGAAGGTGAAACATGGCCACCCTATGTAAATAACATGCATTAAATGTTATTTCCCTTCCCTTTCTTTACTTGAGATTAGATAAAACCTCTTTATCATCTACAAGGTTGAGGTGGATGTCATCTTTTGGATGAGACACATGATTAAAAGTGATGTTTAGATGACATTGATACCTCTCCACATGGGCCTTGATAATGAAATAAGGGTCCCATTCTCTAAGCTCCACTTAGCCCATATCATATGAATCTTTACTTGTTACCATCTTCTGTAATAAAGAAAATCTTTGATATATGTGCTAGCGGATGATGATAGGGAATGTTGGGCAAGCCTTCTATTGGTTATTGAGGTAGTGGCTGAAGATGCCTTTTATTAGTTGATAGGCTATCTCTTAATCATCTAATTAGTTCATAAAATAGTAGGGTAAGTGGAAGGGGGCCTTATGAATACCTACCCCTTAGATGATGATGTCATCCTTATAATACCAATAATCACCAATGGGGGCAATAGATTTCCTAATTTTATTAGAGAGTCAAGGCATGGCCACCTCATTGATGTCAATGTATTAGACCACTAGGTATAATGACTCATAGATTTCCCATATATAATTCTGGTAATAGTGGCCATATAGTTTTAGAACATTACATATACCACTATTCCCATGGGAGTCCATGGTGGGAAATAAAAAGATTAAATATGATAGCAACATAGAAGATATCCACCATATAACTCATCATTAAAATCTACCACCATTTTAGGCCTCTATGACATGGTCACTAGATTGAAGTTGATAGTGGCCCCAAGGTGTAGGATTTCATCTCCATTGAGGATGATGTTGAGTAGGGGTACCTAGAGTAGGTTGTCATGTACCAAATCACTCACTCCAAACAAGTGATTAAGTAAAATAATCCTAAAATAGATCCCTTATTTAAAGGTGCATATAGTGTAATAATCAATATCCTCCCTATTGACCCATTTTATCATCAAGTTTTAGAGCCCAATCCTATAAGACTTCATATATTTAATGGGTTCTAACCCATGCATCCATAGTGGCCTTGTTATAGGTGACTATGTACTCCATGAGATTATAGTATTTTTTAATGTAGCTCCCAAAATGTCTAAAATATTTTACCTAGATTTTGTTGAGTAGATCACATCTTAAGAACCATCCTACTCCTACTTGGATGTGAGTAGAATATTTACAAAGTGGTCAGAATAAGGGAAAACCTTGAGTTTGGACATGACCTTGTGAAACCCACATCTTTCATATGCCCTAAGGGCATCTAAGAATTCTTCCTCATCTTCATCTTTGATAGAGAAAGACTTGAGCATAACCTCTATTGCTTTAAATATTTCATTGTAGTGATTGAAAGGAATTAAGATTTTGGGTAAAGTGCTATCTCTATACTCAAGCCTAGGCCTAGAATTAGAGGATGAAGCATCTGTTGGAAATATTGTCATTGATGTCAAAGGTTTAGCATTATTGGTGATAAAGGCCCCATTGCATTTAATGTTGTTTGTAATAAATATATCTTGGCTAATATGAGTTAATATTTATTTAATATTAATGAATATATTTTTGGTTGCATATGAGACAAAAGAAGGCCCCACGGAGAAGTCAAAGAGCCACATGATAAAGACAAAAGAAGGATGGGATGCATTTTCCCATGAAGAGTCATCTTTGGGAATACCAAGAGTCACCAAGTGAAGACAAAAGAGTAAGGACGCAATTTCTCATGAAGGGACACTTTGAGGAATATGAAAAGTGTCAGGAAACGTGAAACACCGAAAGCATACAGTTGATTACCAAACCAAGCAACTTAATATGCAGAAATTAACCAGAATCATAAGTAACTAGAATTTAGAATAACACATGATATGAGAGACAATACACAACTTGTATTAATACTCATATAGAAAAGAATACAATAAAGAAGATGCCACTTCTTCTCCACCACCTCTTTAGAGGCTTCCCACACCTCAAGTGAATAGTAATTCTCTCCTCAAAGCTCTCTCTCTCTCTCAAGTCCTAATACACAACTCAAACACAGAGTTGTTGTTCACCTCCAGTGCTCCACGCACACCACAAGTGCTCCACGCACTCCACAAGTACTCAACGTACTTCAAGTAGATCTCCCATGAACCTACAACAACCTGCAATTCAATAGACCATACTTATGGAAGGAACTCCCTTGCCTTCCTCTTTGCTCTATCTGAGTACACACCTGTACTCCAAGTAGATCCTGCCTAATTCTGCTCCTTGTGTTGTTATCCTATCTGATCTTGCACACCTACAAATCAACCTAGTTCTGCACACTTGTGAACCTTGACCTTGCACACACATACACCTGTAGATCAATGATCTTACTTACCATGCAGATCTCCTATAAAGGCCATGCTCACCTGATGACCAAGATCATACATACATGAAGAACCCTACTGATTCTCCAATCCAGCACCCACACCTGATACTGTGGCACTAGGAAGAACACACCATAGCTCTACTTCATACACAGAAGGAGCTTATAATATTGCTCTCTTACTCTCTAGCACAAGTTTCCAATTCAACCATGAGTCTATTATATAGATCTCATCCAAACAATAATTAGACACCTAATTACAATAATTAGATCTGAAGCTCTCAGTCTAAAAATAACTCTCATCATGCAAACACTTGGTTCATTAGCTAACTGCCTATAATAAACTCGCAGTCGAACGACACAGGTGACCGACATCGGTCCCTGTCCACCTAGAGGTGACCGACGTCAGCCGATCCCTGACCGACGTCGGTTACTTCTCTTCACTTCCTGTTGACGTCGGCTGATCAGACTGACGCCGGTTGCTCTGACACTCAGCAACCTTCAGCAACCCCTCCAATGGCCTTCTCCATGTCTGCATCAGTGAAGCTTTTAGCTCCACAACCTAACAAAAAGTCACCAAAGATACGGACAAAAGTGGGAAGGACGTTTTTGGTCATGAAGGGTCACCACATGACTTTTCAAAGGCTTTAATATGAAGGGTCATCCAAGATTGGTGCCATTTTCCATGAGGATTGAAGGGTCACAAAGGGGGAAGGCCAAAGGTCATTTGGAAAGCTATAAATAAAGGCTTGAGAAGCCATTTGTTATATGAGAGATAGAGGTTGATTTGATATTGTAATATCGAGCTTAGAAGAGCAATTGTGAAAGATGAATATGATTTGTTATATCTAGCTTAGAAGAGCAAATGTGAGAGAGAGGAAAGAGATGTTGTATTGATCTATCATTTGTTGAGATAGCAACATTGAGAGATAGGTGTGTGGTATACACAAAGGGGTTGGTGCTCCTGTGGGTTAGTGCTCCAATGGGTTGGTGTTCATGAATAGTAGCTAGGTTGGTGCTCGGCAAAGGGGTGTGGTGCTCCTGTGGGTTGGTGCTCACGAATAGTAGCTGGGGTGGTGCTTGGCAAAGGGGTATGGTGCTCCTACAATCTTGGCTTGAAAATATTGTTTGGGTTTGTGCTCATTCATATACTTGAGATTGTTCTTCATGGTTTTTCCCACATTGGGTTTCAACGTTATATCTGGTGTCTCTCTCTATCTTGTGTGGTGTTTATTGTTTGAGTTTTATTGCATATCTTGAATGTTTGATTAAGTGAAATTTGGTTAAAGGAAAGTTTTATAAGATATATGATATACTGATTCACCCCCCCTCTCAGTATATCTTGTGCTTAACAACATCCATGGTGAAAAGGGTAAATCTAAATAATAGTTAATTTTGAACACAAAGGGCATAGAGGGAACATGAATGAGAAAGAGAGAGAAGACAATCTCTAGGTAATTTATAATAAATAATTATAAACTAATTCACTTTTTTTGGCACTTATAAGGATTTATAAATATCTCTTATATTAATGTCATTTGGTGGCTCAGGTAGAACGAGTTCAAATTTGAGTTAGTGGTGAAATCCACCTAGTCATTCCACAATATAGTATTAATTTAGGAATTTGAAATAAGATGCTCCCTAAAGTATTTGGTACCCATGATAAAATGCTTTAAATTATCCAATTAGGCCTAGTTTCCCATTAAAATGAATGTAGGTAGCATTATAGGTACACTACTATTTTGCCCCTATGGCGTCTTGGGTGGATTTATCTCATGCCACATGTTTATCATTGGTTGGTCGTACTCAGGTTAGACTACCACCTAAGCATAGTTGGACATTGCAATTTACCTATTTGAGAGTTAGAATTAGCCACCTTGAGTATTGATATGATGTGTGGAATCCTATAATTAATTTTAAATATGACTGCACATCTTTGTAACCATATCAGGCATCTTGGGGTTTTTCTACCAATTTGTAAAAAAGTGCCATGTGGTAGGTCTGGCTCTACCAGGCTCTAACATCTCTAACAGGTCTAAGAGACTGATAGCTCTAATATGATACATGTGGTGCTTCCTCATTTATTTGGGCTCTCCTAGGCTCTGACATCTCTAATAGGTCTAGGAGATTGACAACTCTAGCAACTGGGCCACATGGCACTTCCTCATTTGATCAGGCTCTCCTAGCCTCTTAAAATATTTGACACATCCAAAAGATTAATAACTCTAGTAGATTGGATGTGTGGTACTTCCTCATTCAATCAATATTTCCTATGATATTTCATGAAAAATTACCAAGTTAAAATAAATCCATGTAATCAATTAAAGATTACTTATCTACCACTAGAGTTTTATGAAACATTAAGTAGGACTCTGGGAGACTGATACTTTGGAAAAACCTAACATGAGTTTAAATATATGAATAACATTGTTAGTGTAATAAAATATTCTAAGTATAAAAAACCCTTTATTCTTTTAGAATGCAGTAATTTGACTATGTGTTTAAACTCAAGAAACTATAAGGGTCTTAACATAGACCAACTTACCATTACAAAAATTATTAAACACTTGACAGGCCAAGGCATGATAAAGGTTCAAGGATTTTCAAAGAAGATGTTGACTAGAAGGGGATTGAGGTTCTAGGAAATTTGACTTTAATGCTTTTAAAGGGATCCCCGCCTTATCTAAAAAAGGGGGTTTGTTGGACACAAGTACATGTATGAATTCTATATACATGAAACTAACAACCTGTATTGAGTTGTAATACTATGACTAGACCTTCATTTATGGTTATAATGTATAATTTTCATTAAATTAAACTACTAAAAAATAGAACCAATTGGGATTGTGCCATTTCTTAACTTGAATTATTCATCCAACCATAAAGCTCTATGTATGTGCCTTACCTAATCATAAATAATTTCATTCTTGAATTCAATTATAAATGAAACATGTATTTATTCTATAACAAACTCACCTTTTAGATTTATTTCCATATTTTAATTGATATGTCACATATTTTTATTTACTAAAACAAACTATTTTTTGTCTAATTCCACTTGTACTCTCCTCAAAGATACAATTTTTCAATTTTGATAATTCACTAAAAATGTTAAAAGTTCTATCCAAACATGCTTTGTTATAATAAAAAGTCCATGATGTTGGTGGAACTTTAATTCCACACTCCTAAAAAATGTTTTCATTATGTAAATTACAATGTACATGATGAAAAACATCATAATGTATTGCAAATTCAACATGTTGTGTATAACAAAAAGTAGTGCATATGCAATTTATTTTGACATATAATGGAGTGCCAACATCAAAATATATTTGACTAATATAAATTTATTGATATGTATGTAAAAAATTAAAGTACCATTATTTTGGGTCATATCTAATAAATGTTTCGAATATGGTTCATGATTACGAGAACCAACTCTTTTTTCTCTACATCTCTTTTGTTGGACGAAACCTTTGCATTATATTTCAAGAATTGTATAAGTAAAGATTTGAGAGAATTTGATATGATCTTGTCCTTCCATGGGTGTCTGCTAGAGAATGACCATAAGTCATTTTTATTGGCATCATCAAGTCTTTTGTCTCCCAATTTATTTCATTAGTGTTTTTTTATTTATGTTCAATGTTTTGCTTGTTTGTCAAATCAAGTTCTTTCTCCTTATTTGACCACTTACTGTACAAGTTGTAATTATGTGTCAGATACCATTACTATATTTGGTGGGTTTTTTCACATGTATAACATGGTATTATTTATGTATATTTTTAATAATTTATTTGTTTTGAACATAAAAATTAGGAATTCTTAGTCCCAAGGTGTTCATTGTAAGTATTATCTTAATAAATTTCATTAATGAAACAAGCAATTGACATATTTGAGTATCATTTAAATTTTGAAAGTATTTATTCCAAATTATTTCATGTTTTTTTGTTGAATGGCATTTAAACATTTTTTAAGTCATTGGTTAAAAAATACTTTCATCAACTTCAATTAAGTACATGGTATTTCTATGCAAAATCTTAGGAAGTGTTCTTAATGGTAAAATTTATTGATTTGGTGTTTCCATATTGGTATCTTCATTACTAGTTTATTAATTTGTGTTTCTCTATAGTTTACTTCATTACTACTTTCATTATTAAGTATTTCCATGCAATTGTATTTATTTTTTACTTTCACCATTCAATGTTTCTATGTAATTTTATTTATTTGTAGGGGTTAAATTATCATGCATGTTATCATCATCACAAAAATAAAAATATATATAATTTGAGTGTGGACTTGCAATATAATTTGTTATTACATTAAAATTGACAATTAGAATTTCAATTAAATATTCATCATCATTATTCATTTCATTATTATGTATGACATTCATTTCATTGGGGATTGTAGATGTACCTTATCTTGTATGAATTATTTGCATTAATTCTCTTTGTTTTTCTCTCAACACTTGTAATTTCTATGACATTTTGCACTTTACTTTTTTCCTAGCAAAAAAAATCACCCATGAATAGATAAAGTTGAAAGTTTTTGAGGGTAGGGACAACTATGTAATTATTATAAAATAACTTGTAAAATTATGCAAAGTACCAAATGATGCATAACTAAATTAAGGGGATAAAATTATTGATATTATAAAATAATGACATTAGGAAATATACTATATTACTATTTAAAGAAACATGTATGCACTATAACATATACAAGTTCTTTATTATATGTAGTAATTCATTCCAACTACTACTATGCTTCTATGAATGTATTAGATACATATCATCTTATAGTCAGAATTAGGTTTGAAAGGGGTTAAATATGGTCCAAATCAAATCACTGATGATACTAATTGACTAATTGGCTCAATCTATGATAAAAATATGGACAATTATCCATAAATCACATCCTACAATCATAATTAGGTCAAAGGGGCTCAAATTGGACCCAATTACCTCTATTATGGAACAAGTCAACTCTTTGGTTCATTATATGATGAAATTGGGGCCGATTGAGACCTAAATCACATTTTATATAGTCAACATTTGGTTCATGAGACTTAATTTGGCCCATATTACATCACTAATTGCACTAATTGACTAATTAGATCAATTCATGAAGGAATAAAAACTAATTTATCCCTAAATCACATCCTATTTTCATGATTATGTTCAAGGGGATTAAATTTTCTTTAATTAATTCCATGATTGAACAATTTGACTCTTTGGCTCATTCTATGATGAATTGGCCCCAGATCACATTTGACTCAATATATGATGAAATTGGGTATTTTTGAGCCCTAAATCACACCCTATAGTTGTATTTAGGTTCAAGGGGCTCAAATTGGACCCAATTGAATTTATGAGTGAACCAATCAATTTTTTGGTTCATTTTGTGATGATTTGGGACTGATTTGAGCCCAATCACCTCCTATACAATTAGAATCAGGTTTGAAAGGGGATAAATTTGGATCAAATTGCATAAATTATGGCATTAATTGATTAAGTGGCTCAATATATGATAAAATTATGAATAATTATGCTATCAATCAATCTTATAGTCATAATTAGGTTGAAAGGGCTCTAATTGGCATCAATTGCCTCCATGACTGAACCAATCAACTATTTGGTTCATTTTATGATGAATTAAGGATGATTGATCCCAAAATCACATCTTATATGATCAAAATTAGGTTCACAGCCCTCAATTTTTCCCAAATCAAATCAATGATTGCACCAATTAGCTAATTGGATCAATTTGTGATGAAATTATGGATAATTTAGCCCTAATTTAAATCATATACTTGAAGTTAGGTTTAAATAGCTTAAATTGGCCAAAATTACATCTATGATTGAAATAATCAACTATTTAGTTCATTTTGTGATGAAATGGGGATTGATTGAACCCCAAATCATAACCTATATAGTTTAAATTAGGTTCACATGGCTCAATTTGGCCCATATCACGTCACCAATTACACCAATTGACTAATTGGCTCAAGTCATGATGAAATTGGAATTAATTTAGCCCCAAGTCACATATTATAGTTTTTATTAGGTTTAAGGGGATAATTTTTCCCCTAATCACAATAAATAATGACTTATATGGTGCTTAAATATGTGTCATTTCTCCTTACACTATTGGATAACACTTTATCAGTTTATAATTCAAGTTTAATTACATAAATAATGACATTCAATCACATAAAAATGATAAATTCTACTCAAATATTACAAATTCACTTAAAAAAACCTTAATTTTTAAAATGACACCTAATTAAAGTTTAATTCCATTTATTTCTACTTCCCTTGAAATCAACTATCTTTTTAATCATGCACTTAGTTATGGCCTTTATTAATAAAATTATAAGTTATTAGGGACTACCAAAATAAAAAAAATATTAACTTACATCACTTTATGTTCATGACAAATGTTCCCACTTATTTTGTACACAAATTTGGATTATGTAGACATATAAATTTACATTTAAGCTAACACAATGTACATGCGAACACTCCTTATATGCACTTAGCTCATGCCTCACTCCATAGTCCTTTGACCATTTTTCCTTCACTTCTATGTGGATGACCAATTATTACAAGAAACTAATGATCTCAAGACTTACCTATTCCTTATTCAAAATAACTTCATCTTATCTCTTGACTGATCCATACTCTTAACTCGTCTATCTTTTCTCCTCAGACAAGGTCACTCTATTTGGACCATCTCACTCTTTGATCATGTCTAGTTATGCTAACCATGATGTCCTACCAAATAATGACTATTTGATCAAATAAAATCTCATGTAATAGGTCATCCCACATGTTTAGTAATCCTTATCCTAAGTAATTCCTAATTGATCACTATAAATCCATAATTTCAAGGCATTTTTCACACATGAGACTCATACATGGAAAACACTAGAACATCTAACTACACATTGAGATAAATTCATCTATTTTCCTCAATACAAAGTTCATACAACCCTATTAGCCTTGATCTTAATCTATATACACTTTCAAAGGTCAAAATTCAAGGTTTAATCACATAAATACACTAGAATTGCACAAGCATCTAATATTGCACTAGTATTTCACACACACCACTATAACATGATAGCTAAATTTCAGAACTTATGTGAACTAGGAAATTAAAATAATGTAACATCTTATTATAAATCTAAATCAAAACCTTAGATTGAGATATTCAAACAAAATAAAATAAATAATATTTATAATACTATCATATAAATGAAGTACATCACCTTCTCCATTGATTGAATTGGATTTACTCTTGCAAAATGAATGTGGATGCTCAACTTAATTTTCCAAGTAAAGAGAAATTGAGCAACATATGGACATATGATCTTGATTTATCAATAGTGAATATAATAATTTTGATAGTAATTTGATAGCTTGAAGTTGGATGATGAAAATAGAGGATGACACTTTCATTTATAGGATTTTAGGTGAGAAGATAAAAGGTTGGGATAAATCCATATTTATTGGATAATGTTAATTATGGATGGTCAGATTTGAGTTCTCATGGATAAATCCATATTTATTGGATAATGTTAATTATGGATGGTCAGATTTGAGTTCTCATCCAAGTGGAAGAGACACATTCCTTACGTGTGTGAGAGAAATTGGGAAATTTATCTAGTATTTTAAAGTGTATTATGAATTATTCAAGGTATTTTGATAACTCACCAAGGTATTTGAAATGTTCAATGATGACTCAATAATTAGTTGATGAAGTTAAGGAAACAGTTGGATGACTCAACACTCAGTTGAGAGAAGCATGGAATATGTTTGATGACTTGAGAATTATATATTTTAAATAGTTTTTGTTAAATTATGTGTGCATGATTATTTAATTAATATTAGTTAATTAGTTAATTAAAAAATTAAGGGAAATGATGTTAGGATAAAATTTGAATTTTGAGTGGTAGTTGAGTTAGTGTGTCTTTATTAAGCATAATTAATTACGACACTAAATGTGGTAGAAATATATTTTCCCATATTTGAAAGGGTTTTGTGACTATAATAATCAATGCCTTTTTAAATAATAAATAAAAATTATAGTGAAAATGGATGTAGTGATGCCCCCTTGAGTGTTTGTGCGAGAAGAATGGGTGTGGACAAACGCTCGAAATGAAGGATATAAGGATACATGGATAAATGATGTAGGTAGTACTAATATTAAAAAAAAATTATGAGTCTTAATAAAATACTTGCATGATTTTATGAATATGTAAAAATGATTTACATTGATCAGATAGGTGTTAGGAAGCTGATTAAAAAAATAAGATTTCCTAGTTTTAAGTTGCACACTTGGATTGTGCCTCAAGAAATGATATATGTAAAAGTTTAGATATGGGAATGATATAACCTATTGGTAAGTATGAGATATAAAAGGAGAAATAAAATTTTCATGTCTGGTTGAAAAAACTTTACTAGTTTGATTTGCATTATGAAATCAAAATACTTAGGAATTCAAAGAATTGGTGGTATGATTGGAAAATAAAATGAAGTGAAAGAGTGGAAAATATGATAGAATAAGCTTACTTCGAGGGTAAAATGAATGAGGTGGGGGAATATATAGGGGTATTGGAAATTTAAATTTCATTATTTGAAAATTCATTTGTGTTATTATTTGATTAGCTACCTAGTGTTTATTTTTGCTTTGTATTATGAGAGGAAAATAGAGCGTATAGTAGGTGATAGGCATCATAGTGAGTGAGTTGAGTTTACCAAAGGAAAGAGGGGAGTGGTGCTCCTATAATTACTATTTTTTAGTTTTAGTTTTATTATTTTATGGTCATTTATTATATTAAAAGTCAAGTCAAACAAATACACCTTTTTGAAAATGGTGAGTTGATTTCAATGATTTCATTGGTCAGAACAATGGGTTTGAGAGATATTTTAGAGGGTTTGATAGAATAGAATTTTTTGTTAAAAAAATTCTAATTCATGAAAACTTGTTAAAATTTAATTTAGACCTATGGAAATTTTATTATAATGGTGAATTCATTAAAAGTTATAGTGAATTCATCTAAAGGCTTAGCAAAGTCATTCACAATGTGGTGAATTTGTTATTATTAACATTAAAGATGAAATTTGAGATATAAGTGTCATTAAATATTAATTTTAGGGTAAAATATGATTTTTATAGATGGATATATGATGTGAAAAGACTAATATTATGTTTTTTGGATATTGTAAGAGAGATAACCTATACTTACCATGTGGGAGAGGCATTCAGGTCATGGTAAGGTTGATACAATTGTCCAAATATTATGAGGTGGATGTATTAAAGGTAGTGGGACTAATCTATGTTGTAAGTATTCCTAAGATAATATGTATATAGGGAACTACTTACAACTTTGGCATAACACTGGCTTTAAGAGACCAACACATTTTAATTATAGACATGGGAGATGATTATGACTTTGAAGGATATATGAAGGATGTTTCACATCTAGATATGGGGTGTGAAGTTTTTTTGAAGGGAGATTTAATAGGAATAATAATCAGTGAGAGTGTTTGGAGATGACATTATCCCTATGATTGACTATGGGATATATTTTTATGCATACATGGCATTAGATGAGATAGATGGACTGACATTAGTATTGATAAATTTTGTTGGTGGAGTGATACTACTAGACAAGAGTGGGAGGTTATTTCATAAGAGATTATTAGATGTTATTATGGATATATTAGAGTGTGAAAATTTTCAAATGGGGACCCTAAATTTTGGCATTATTTCATATAGACTTACATACAATCAAGGGTTGTCCACACTACTACAAGTATGGGCATGGGAGCACAATGCAGTTGAGAGGTTTGTTGGATAGTTGAGATAGAGGGTAGTTGGAGAACCATTAATTATGAATGATACATTGTGATGGGAACACATAAGACACATATGGGTGATTTGACATTATAAAATAGGGTGTTAGATGAGTTGGGGCCTATAAATATTATATAGAGACCTTATACAAAGGCAAATCTATAGTGGTCACATGATGCATGATATATGGATTATGTGTTGACACCTTGTTACATTATTAGGATACATGATTACATCATTAAGTGATATAAGCTATATAGGGCTCCATGATAGTTCAATAATTAGAAAGATGTATCGATAGAGAGACATGTATTTACATGGGAAAAAAATATAGACCATAGTGGGGACTAGGATAGATATAAGGGTGGCAAAGCAAAGTTTAGAATAAGTGAAAAATATACCATGCTAACATAGGAGAGACATAACGTAACATGGTGGGAGTGGATGAAATTTATTATATTAACTACTTTGTTTGTGAAAACTAGGACATTATATAAAGACTACATGCAACATTTAGAGTGCAATAGTGGAGGACAAAATAAAAATAGGTACATGTGCAAGTAGCTATCCTAGATGATGGAGGACATTATAGTGAGGAGGATATGCAAATTAAGGAGACATGAGTTGTAGAGGTAGAGGTTGAGAAGGTAAAGGGAGAGATAGTAGGAGGAGATACACATATGATTGTTATTGATAGTGTCAAGGAGGGAGATGTAGAGGATATAGTGACACATAAGATGTAATGTATTATATTGAAAAATTTGTATGTGAGAAATAATACATTATATAGCATGGTGGGAGTGGATGAAATGTATTATATTGACAACTTTGTTTGTGAGAAATAATACATTAGATAAAGACTACATGCAATATTTAGAGTGTAATAGTGGATGATAAAATAACAATAGGTACATGTGCAGGTAGCTATCTTAGGTGATGGAGGACATGCTAGCAGGGAAGATATGAAAATTAAGGACACATGAGTTTTAGAGGTAGAGGTTGAGGTGGTAGAGGGAGAGATAATATTAGGAGATACACATATGATTGTTATTGATATTTTTGAGGAGGGAGATATGAAGGATACAATGACACATATTATACCTGAGATCCATATAGGGGGAGATGATGAATCTAGGCCTTTAGGACTAACATGATTAGTGGAGGATGAGGCCTTTATTATGAGGCTTTATGAGGATATTGGAATGAGAGATGCATATATTTAAATTTTATAGGGTGATGGATGAGAGAGGGAGTTATATATCTATAGAGATATTTATATTATAGGTAAAGGTGGATATGTTGACTATAGAGGTTATGATTAGAGATAAGGGATTTTCGACCTTTGATGTGGGCACGCAGATAGAGGTTTATACTTTACAAGAATAAAGATTTTGATGAGATAAATATGCAACATAAACTGAGCTACAAAAAGTGAAGGAGATACTGATTGAATCATGCCAGCTGAAGTCTGTATCAGACATAGTGAGGGTAAGCAAATTAATACAA
Source organism: Torreya grandis (assembly GCA_037957365.1). Taxonomy (NCBI): domain Eukaryota; kingdom Viridiplantae; phylum Streptophyta; class Pinopsida; order Cupressales; family Taxaceae; genus Torreya; species Torreya grandis. The sequence goes on along the minus strand of JARHVA010001482.1, from coordinate 257,909 downwards.
GATTTCATATGAGATAGTTTTGTTACTTGATATTTTCACCCATTAAATTGGAAGATAATTTAATGAGATAATAATATTGTCCCCCAAGGTGTAGGAATCTTGTGCTCCTTGGGATGAACCTCTAAAGAAGGCTGACTTCCTTCTAATCTAAATGCATCTAATTTATGATCAACATGTAGGCCTAGAAAGATAGAAAAGAAACCTAATAATGACACTAAGTCCAAAATATTTTGATGGGAAAGTGGAGACATAATTATAAAAGGAAAATAGTGATGCACCAATATTAGATAAATTACCTCTACATGCCTTGAAGAACACACTACAACTACATAAAATGAGAAAATATTAAACAGACTAAAAAATGACACCACTCCTACCTAAGTATTTTTAATGGAGGCATGGGAACACAATATGACACTAGGAGGGACAAAAAACGATCGAAACATAGCACTGCCATAGACTCAAGTATGCACAATATACAACCTACAAGGGAATTCAAGTTTTAGTTTTACATAGAGGCATGAAGGGATGGAAAAAATGTGAGGGATAAAGATTATCCATATAAAGAGATCAACAAACCATCATAAAGGACATAGAATTCAAGAATCATGAAGAAAGGCAAACTTAATTATCATTAATTGTAAGGATGAGGTGGTAAAGGGATCCTAGAGGGTAAAGTTTGTAGTATTATTGTGCTAAAAAAATGTAAACTTTTTTACAACATATAGACAATGGGAAGATCATGAGTCATTACTCAATCTCACCCACTACTAGGGTGGTTACAATAATTTAATGTTAAGTGGGAAGTATTTGAGACTTTGACTAAAATAGATGGGTGCCCATGCTTAATCATAATGGACATGAATTGGGTAGATCGACCACTATGATCACCTCAAGATTGCCCTTGGTAATGTTTGTGTAATTGTCCACCATGCTTATTTAAGGTTTTAGTCATCTTTGGCATCATCTTGATCCCTATGGGCATGTTACCATAATGAATCAACTAAATTCTACTATTTTTCTAACCACTCTGTGAGTTGTAGTTGAGTTATTATGTGAATATTTCCTTAGATGATTTTGATGGCCAGACAACTCACAAATTTTAAGTCAATACACTGATGATGTTATCACTACCACATGTCTTCCTTTTAGTAACCCTTTCCTTTTATTTAGCTATGCTATTGGTTTAATTTCTATGTTTATTGTTTTGCCAATTGATAGGTCATTGGCATTCATGGACTTTAGTTTTGTGGCTTTCCTTTAATATCTTTATAGCCCCACGGCCTGTTCATGTCCTCCCCAACACTTTAGCTTTTGTATTTACTACTACCATGCATCACGTCTTATATATTTTCACTTTAGGATTATGGTCAATTTCTATGGGCTTTTTCACTTCCGAGTTTCCATGCAATCTTCATGACTTTTATTTTATGTCTTCATAACTTTTGTTATTATAAAATTTCCTACTAGTCTTCATAAGTTTTATATTTATAAAAGTTTTGATCAGTTGCATATAATTTTCTTTAAGACCTAAATATTTCATCCATGTAAAATTTATAAATCATTCATTTTAAAGACCCAAGCCTTAATATTTCAATAACATTAATTTCATGATTTTTTTTTGAAGGCCTTCAAAGATACAAGCTTTCAAAACTTTTGTTCATAACTTTTTTTTCTAAGCCTTCATACAAAAGTTCCAAATTTTGTTCCTTTCTTTTCTTAATTTTACTTTAGTACTCAAAAATTTTATTCATGAGTTTTATTATTAAAAAATCCTAACATTTTATACAAAGACCTAATTGTTTTTTGACATCTTTAAAACTTTTATAAAATCTTACTCATGCATAACCTCTGACTACTCCTTTGCCAAAAATATGAATTCCAACCTATTTTTAAAATATGACAAGTCTTTTTTTGCCTTTGAATTATACCCTTTTTCCAAAATTTAACTAAACTTTGAGAAGACTTCCCCTCTGATCCTAAAGCTTTAAGCTAAATTTGGATGATACTCCTCCATGGTGACCCAAAATAGTCAACATTCTAACAACCTCTGCAAATTGATTTCCTGCTAAGTGGGAACCTAGTATACTTTGAAGTAATAAATTGGGCACAAATTTTCAATTTTTTATATAACTTATTTAAGAAATTACAACCCTTAATATAAGTGACTCGATCACTTTTGAGATTAGATTGAGAACACATTTTTACCAACTTTATGTAGATTCAGAGTCTCATGTTTGTGCATTGTAAAAAAATGAGAAACACCTCCAAATAGATAATAATAAGAAAATAATATAAATAAATATGAAAAAAAACTTGTGAAAATGGAAGAGAACCTAAAATAATGTATAAAAACACTTGGAATAAAGGAAATTGTAACTAACCTACCTTAAACTAATCAAGCAAAAGGCCATCTAAATGAGCCATCAATTGGTTATGAAAAATAGATACCTTTTCTTACCAATATAGAATGATTTTAAATTTTGAGAGTAGTAAATATGAGGTGGAAAAGGATTGGGTTCTCGATGAACTGGTGAAATACATCTTCAAGGGTGAAAACAAACTCACCTACCTATGTAAGTTGATTAGAATTTCAGCTATCTTAGAGTGGATTGTTAGGTTCATTTTAGCCTTATTGATGCTCAATTTTGTGCTTTAGGTTAATCACACCAAGTGATTGATTATAATTATCAACCTTAAACCAAGATAGGTACTTGATATTGCATCCTCTTATCAAGACAAAGTTTGATCAGTGAGGTCTACCCTCACACTTGTGTTCTATGGCCCCATTATTATACTAATTGGGATACACTTGTCATAGTGATTGAATTGAAAACACATCCATTTATACATATTATGCATGATAATCATGGGTGTGTTATTTAGGATATGTTTGTTTATGGTCAAATCTTGAGGAAAATTCCTCTAGTTCATCCCAAAATAAGTCTTATTCCATCTCTTCCTCACTATTTTGCATGAGAGGCCTCATCTCAGCTTCAAGATTAATTTCTTCTTATTCCATGCTGAATGGAAGTTATTTTGTCCAAGAGACAACCTAATCATCTCACCCCTAAATAAAAACTTGAATAGATAAATTTGGCCTCTCCTTATCAATATTTTCTTCTTCCTCTCTATCTTTGTCCATTTTCTCATTGTTCAGATGCTCTAGCTAATCATATTCATCCTCTTATGGTAGCAAGTCTAATTTATCTAGTTTCATGATAGAAATAAGGGTTAAAATAACTACTTACTCATCATATTCACATGAAGTATCCTCATCTTCACCTAAATGGTCTCCATTTTATCTCCATACAATAGGTCCTCCTTTGAAAAGTGAGATGGTGAGAGGCTAAGAAGGTTCAAATAATGAAGTAGGAGTGGCCTCAAAAAGGTTGGGCATCCTAAAATTAGGATGCTTGGTCTAAGAAGGATACCAAGGTTTATTATTTTGTGTAGGAGTGGCCTCAAGAGGGATTTTGAGAGGGTTTTTCTTGAGGCATAATAGGCTAAGTTTGTATAGGGACATGCTCTTTTAAAGGATGGAGAATTCTAAAACTTGGAATTTTAAAGTAAGGAGACTCACTTATATTTTAAAAAGGTTTACCCTACTTAAATCTTGGGATATTGAATGTGGGAGCCTTCTTTTGAGTGGATTGAGCCTAAGATATGGTGGGAAAAGCTTGTCTAAAACTAGGAATAAATGAGGTTGATCAAGGTTCAATATTTTATAGTTGCATAAATAGTTGATGCATATACTTCTCTTCAGCTATAATATATCTAGGAAATAAATCCTCATGATGTCTTTCTTGCTCGCTCACCTCATTCTTAAGAAGATAAGATTGATAAGCAAGCTATTCCTGCTACCTATTATACTCATGCTCTCTTTCAATCTCCATTATATGTCTCTCAAAATTTAGACACATATCTTTTAAAATTTCTTGGGGAGAATTATGAGGGTCATAATATTAATTTAGAATAACATAGCCTTAAAATGGATGATTATAAGCATGAGTGCGTTACCAATAAGGCTAAATAGGGGTGGAGTGGAGTTAAACACTATCATAATGAGGACATACTAATGAGATAGAGTTATTTGGGACAAAACCAAAAACATTTTTAGTTTGATATGAAAAATAAAAAGGCATAGTAAAAACATTTTCATGGAATGTAGTGTGAAAAGACATATCTTTAATTACTTACATTACTTAAACCAATAGATTTGATACTTGTATTCACCATGGTGTTAAAGAAACTGCCCTAAAAGGCAAGATACACTAAAAAACACATTAAAATTCCTCAATGGATGATGTGAAGATCATTAAAATCTATTCCACAAGGCATGTCAAAAATTGTTCACTCAAACCTTACACCTGTCAAATTGGAAGATGGTTTCGTGAGATAATGGGATATTCCCCCAAACTGTGGGATTTTTACACTCCTTAGAAGGAAACTATAGAGAAGGTCAACTTACTTATAATATAAATGAATTTGATTTAAGATCAACATGTATGCATACAAAGATCATAAAAGAAACCTACTACTAATGTTAAGTATAATATATTTTGAGGGGAAAAGGGAGAAATACTGATAAAAGGGAAATGGTGATGCACCAAGATAAGATAGATCACCTCTACATGAATTTAAGAACACACTACAACTACATGGAATGAGAAAATATTACATAAACTTAAAAATGACACCACTCTTTCATAAATATTTCACATGGAGGTATAGAAACATAATGTGACATTAGGAGGGATAAAAAATGGTCCATAGATAGTGTCAGCACAAACCCAGGTGTGTACTATGACCTAAAAGGGAAGTCAAGTTCTATGTAAAGGTGTGAAAGGATGGAAAATAATGAGAGGTAAAAATATTATCCATAGATAGAGATTAAAAAACCATCACAATGCACACATAATACAAGAATCATGAAGAGAGGAAAAATCAATGCTAGTTAATTTCAAGGTTCAATAGGTAAATGGATTTTGGAGGGAAATTTTTTAAAGAATTAATGTGATAAAAAATGTTGACCTTTTTACAATGTAAGACCTTAGATTTTATAGATAATGGGAAGCCCATGAGACATTAGTTAGTATCACCCACTATTGGGGTGGTTGAAATAATTTAATGTTGAGTGGGAAGTAGTTGAGTCTCTAACTAAAATAATGGGTGCCCATGATCAATCATAACAAACATGAATGGGGTGGCTCAACCACTCTGATCACCTTAGGATTTCCCTTAGCCATATATGTGTAGATGAACACCATGCCTCTTTAAGGCTACTATTGTCACTTAAACTTGTACCCATTGAGGAGAGGATACGTCCCTCATCATTTAAGTGGAACAATGGAACCACCTTAGGTTTTTGGGTGTCCCAAGTTGGAGGTGGATCTATAGATGAGAAGATAGTTCCCCTTTGATACATCACTATAGCTCAAACCTATTGCTAACTTTAGGGGGTGAAAAGAGAGAAGGTTAACTAAAATAAATTTAATCTAATAAAGGTGATATATCAGATGTGTTGATAGCATCCAATCATATGTATCTCACACTTGAAATAAAAATATAACTAAAACACACACTCTTCAATCAATGACTCCTTGCATCAATGTTACATTATGGGCTTATAAATGAATGTAAAAGCTAGGAAGAATAGACAAGAGGCCTATGAAGGCACTAATGAAAATACTATCACTCTAAACTTAACATATCCTAAAACACACCACATACCTTACAAGAATAAAATATATGGACATGAATTACACATGTCAATTCGAGTCATCAAAGTTATGCAAAGTGGCCTAAAAATCATTTTCTTGCACATAAAACTACCTTCATGATTAGGTGTATTTGAGTGACTTATAATTGATATAGGTAAAATATAATGATTTTAATGGAAGTTAAGGATCTTAGATAATCCTCTTCATGTATTGGTTTCATGCTTGGTCTCCTAAAATCACCTGGTAGAGAGCCATCATCATCTACTATCCTAAAAACTTCCCTTCCATGCACCTTGCACATTTGGATTCCAAATTTGCATCAGTTATCCATGAAAATATATGGGAGGGAGTTAATGAAAATTTTAAAGACCCTCCATGGACTTTAAAGCATTAGGGGTACCTTAAAATCACTTTACTTGAAGATTTTCTCTCTTCTCTATAGCTTGTGCATTAGGCCAATTTTGACTGATTGAAATTAAGGACCTATTTGGGGTACTTATAATTTTATTCATGAAATTAAATTAATATTATTATTTATATTAAGTGTCAATATTACACCAAAACTTTTTTAATCTCCTAATTACTCCTTTAGCCTAAAAAACACACAAAATAGTGAGAAAAAGCATGTTTATACCCTCATATGTACAAGTACTAAAATAAAAAAGGTGTGGATAAGATTTATGAGGTCCTATACAAGTTATAATATGTATTATGGAAAAAATATGCCATTTTAGTGCATCTCCAACTCCATTTTGCAAGATTGGTCCTTAGCAAGGGTCTAGTAGGGTTTTAGGCCTATTTTTGGTCTTAACGATTGTTCATAAAGTTGGGAAATAAAAATTGAGAAAAATTTCCACAAATATGTCCTATAATACCCATTATAACACCCCCAACTCCTTTTTATCTCATGCATAACATCAACAAAGATATGCGCATCTCAAGATGGCCTATCGAGCTTGTTCTCCTCCATTTTTGTATGTTGAGTTGGTCTAAGGCTAAAAAAGGATCTCTCATTGGTTTTATATGGAAAAAAAAAGATTTAACACATGATTTTAATCCCCAAAAACATGATTCCATATTTTTCAAAACATATCCAAAGTTAAAAGTGTGAAAGACCTCTTCTTCTAGTACCAAGTTTTAACTTTCCCTTTAGGTTTGACTACAACCTTAAGGGTTTATATCATTTTAATTAACATATTATCATTTACATATATATCAAACCTATAATATGACCCCATATAAATATCAGAATCAGTTGGAGATTTCACTTAGGGCTAAAAATTAGATCGATCCCTAGTTTGGGCTCTAGGCATAACCATGCTTACTATATCTAGATGCAACTTTAGGAGCTTAGACCACCCTGTTAATATCCATGCATCTATAATATTTAATTAATTTTACTATATGTTAAATATAACTTTATACACTTTCTTCCATGATTCAAACAACTCCTTGGCCATCCTTCAACACATTTCTCTTCAAACCTGCAAGTTTTGATCATGAGAGTGCTCCCTGTTTGAGACAAAATAGGAGAAATTACCCTATTTTATCATCAAAAATAGGTATTTTACCAACTTAAAATTATTTAATTTAAAAAATTTTATCATCTAACTCCAAATATAGACCCTTCAAAACTTGAAAATTTAAGATTGGTTCCTTTTTATGCAAATTGTGCAAGATTTTAAACTATGGACTGTGTTTTGGTTTTTTGAGAGGATAATTTATCTTATTAATATCACTTATATATGGATTATAAACATTATTATAATAATTATATAACTTATTCAATCATCATTCCAACATTTTATATCTCAAACACCTCTTAAGCTCTTAAAACTATAAGACTGGTTAGCTTGCCTGACTATGTTTTGTACAATAGAGGCACTTGTAGGTTGTTATTATATGATTAAGAATTATTTCATGGATTAAAAAATATATTTTAATCTCATAATTATATAATTTTACTTATTCCTTTCATTCTTCCCTATCCCATCTCATGCATCACTTCACCTTCACTAGCTTGTACCCTACCTATAGGTGAAAAGAAGGGTCTGAGACCCTATGAGAGTTTTGTTTTCCCATATTGAAAAATGAATGAAAAAATACACATGATTTAGGTGATTATTAAATAATTTTACATTTTTGGGTTCCATTTTTCATGTTAGTGTATCATTTACCCTCAAAATTAGGTCTCTACCTGACTGGCCTAAGACATTTTTGGTGTTTGTTGTAGGTCACTTTTTCTTTTCTTGGGACTTGTTTGAAAGTGTAGGGATACTTTGAGTCTATAATAAAATCTCACCATGTTTTTCTAGACACAACCCTCCTTATTATCACTTAAAACATAATTTTTCATTAATCTTCCAAAACATTGCCTGGGTTTAGGTACCCTATTGTACTTTAGCTAAGACCCCCTACATGTAGGTTGTTTTAGATTAGTTTCCATCTAAACAAAAATATTACAACCTTCCATTAGTCTTGATACACATTACCCCAGCTACCATCACACATTTTACATGTAATATAATTATAAATGGGTCTATTTCAAGCAAGTTCAACCTTCTTGCCTCTTGCCCTGCCTACCTGACCTATAGGTGCATTTCAAGCCTATATGTATTGACTGAGAAGAGTGTAGGGGGTTAAAAAATAACCTATAATTCCTTATGATGGTATCTTATCCTATGACTGATGTGATTTTTATTTCATAATTTCATTCAAATTATGATGACATTCCTTATTTTATCTTGAATGCTAAGGCCACTTCATCTCTTCAAACCCTCTAGATTTCATTGCTTGGAATCGGTGTTTTAAATGCATTTTTAGGTCTTTCAAATTCCATCTTACACTTTCCATAATCCTCCAAAAATTGGCATGGTCCTTATTCATGATATAGGGTATAAGGTTCCTTTGTATAGATGATCTAATATTGTTTATAGATCCCTCATAAGGTGCCTACAAGAACCCTTGAGATCTCTATTTCCCCCTTTTTAGGACTGTGTGCCTAAACTATTTTTTGACCCTAGATCATGTTTTCACCCTTCATGTTGTCACTCTATCATCTCACAAGGGTCTACCATGGAACATATAACACTTAAATATTTCAATGAATACTTTAACTCAAGTTTCAACCTATATAAATGATTCCATATACCCTCTAATAGGTTGCCTATATATGAACATTCTCTTGTGTGTAGGAATTGAAAAAAAACTTAGACAAACAACAAATATATGTTCCTATGATCAATTTTAGGTATTTTAAAATTCTAAAAATTCATCTAAAAGAATCCATAGTATTTTGATGAATTGTTAAAGCTCTCATCATACCATGACATCATAACAAAACCCCTGAAGCACATCTTGAAAGTCTGTAGGTAGGGAATGCAACATTATGAGCATAATGTGTGGATCATGGGTATATAACATGACATTTACACCATGTTAAAGTTTCATGTGGATTAATATAATTTATGGAAACCTAAAACAAGTCTAAAATACTCTTTTAAATGTGGATGTAACTCTTGAGAGCTCCTGTAGGTGGTTGTACATGGTTGACTACAAGTGTGTGCACATATGAGCTTAAAAAGCATGAGGGTTGCGTTAAAAAATAAGAATGGGATGAAATTAGATAAAATAAATTTTTAAACATGGTTAGGAACATGTCACATCTCCATATAACCATTTTAAAATCATAAAAAAATAGAACACAAGAGAAACCTGCCAAGAACACCAGTTAGACCAGTTTATAAACTTGAGACTATTAACTCATCCAAAAAAATCCAAATGTGGAAAAAATAATGGAATAAATATGGATAAATGGTAAAAATACTTTGGAGAAAATATAAGTAGTTGTTTTATACAGATATATTCAAACCAAGAGAAAACTGATAGGGTACACAGATAAGCATGCAACTTTAGAAGATGAACTTCAAATAGATTGTTCATGAAGCACAGGCCACCATTCTTAAAAAATGTTATATTTATTTGAAGGTATTTGATTTTAAAATATTTTCATAGGATAATTTTTCTCGAAACCTCATGTGTTATCTATATCAAGTAAAAACCTACAAGTCACTTTTCTATGTTGACAAGGGTGAAGAAGAGATATAACAGTTTTGGCTTCAAATTTGCATTTCAAAATAAACCAAATCACGAATATGAGATTTAGGAAGATGAAGAGATGTTACATGGGCTCCTCACATGTGGCACACTTCCCAAGGAGCAATACATGTGTCATTTTCTTCCTCTTCTTTAGGAAAACTAACTTTCTTTTGATGAACCTACACCTTTTTAGTTTTATTAGTTAATTAAGAACTATAGTGACACATGGGGAATTAAATCACATTTTTAAACTTTCATTTTTCGCAATAAACCCATACAAATCATTAAATGCACCATTTAGACCCTTAAAATAACTCCAAATGACATGATAGACTAATGGAATGAGTGACCAAAGTTAAAATAACATTTAAAGGCATCAAATAACCTATAAAACACATTATAGGCCTAAAAATGAAGTTTTTTACTAGGAGTGCCCTATTTTGACCTAAAGATCAAAATTGGTCAACAACTACAATCATCTTTGTCATCCTCCTACTCACCATGCACATGTTACCATAATGACTTAGTTTAATTATACCATTTTTTCCACCCACTCTTCAATTTTTAGTCGAGACACTATACAAATCTCACCTTTGATAATTTTGATGGCTAGAAGGCCCATATATTTTAAACTGGTACACTAATGACATTATCATTACCACATGTCTTCATTTCATAAATATTTTCCTTCTAATTTATTACACTATTGGATCTATTACAATGGCTCTCATTTTACCACTTGGTGGCTCATTATAATCCATGGGATTTATCTTTGCATCTTGCCTTTAATATTTTTATAGCCACACGACCTCTTCATGTCCTCCTAGACACTTTAACTTTTAGATTTATTGCTTCCATGCATCACTACTTGGCTCTTTGTGATTTAGGCTAATGGTTAATGGATTTGGACTTCTATGCTTCTAGGTTTGCATGAAATCTTCATGAATTTTGTTTTAAGTCTTCATAACTTTGGTTGACATAAAAGTTTAGACTAGTCTTCATAAGTTTTATCTTCATTAAAGTTTTCACTAGTCACAATTTTTTTTTGAAGACCTAAATATTTAGAAAATTCTCATGAAGTCTTTGAAACTTTTTTAGACTTCCTTTTAAAAAAAATTTCAACTCATTCATTCCAAATACCCAAGCCTTAATATTTCACTAAAAATGTTTTCATTAATTTTGTTTGGGAGACCTTCGAAGACGCATGATTTTATAACTTTTGTTTGTGACTTTTTTTTTGAAGTTTTGTTTATGAGCCTTCATGTAAAAGCTTTGACTTTTGATCATTTATTTTTTAACTTTTGATTTAGTCTTCAAATATTTTATTTGTGACTTTTATTCCAATAGAGTCATAACATTTTCTCTAAAGACCTAAAAACTTGAATAATTGTTTTGAAGTCTTTGAAACTTTGGTAAAATCTTGCATAAAACTTCCAACTACTCTTTTGCTGAAAAGTATGAATGCCAACTTATAAACTATGACTAAAATTTAAGAATCCTTCCCCACTAATCCTAAATTTTTGAGTTGAATTCAAATGCTACTCCTCCATTATGACCCAAATTGGTAAATAAAGAATAGTACCACTAGAGCATGAGCACCTTCATTTAGAGATTACAATAGGAAATATATATTTTGTATGAGGATAAAACATATAATGACCTCAGACCATTATATTGACAAGTCATCTCACCACACCATGTGGTCTCTATGGAGTACACCATAATGTTCAAGATCAGCTTTGAGAGAAGGATAGGGTGAGATCTAGAGGATAGATGATAAAGACAAATTTTTGAGATGCATTTGAGTTATATATAATTTATATATGTACATGAAATACCTTTGATATATTCATGGACACATGATACACACACACACATACATGGCTTGTTGGACATGTGATTGTGATATGGATTGGTTGTTTATGGATGTTTTATTTTTATATATGCAATAAATAAATAGATACATACATGATATTGTCTCATTTGAATTTGATATTTGTGTTTTGGAATATGAAAATGTATTTGAGAAAAGGATATGGGTTAATAGCTGATTTTAATAAGATTTTACTGGAGTTTCCAACAAGAATTACAACATTGTGTTTTGACATGAATTAAACAACCTTTATTTATATATTGCATAAAATAATATGCACCAATGGTATAGAAAAGCCATAATGGATACTATGTTATATGTGTAAGGATTGATAGAGTTACAAGTGTAAGACTTAATGCATCATGATATGGAAGATCATAATAACATTTTTTGTAATGCACATAGTGATATATACTTAACAAAGAGAAACAATGAAAACAAGATAAAAAACATTTGCAATAATGAAACTAAGGAAAACAAACAAGAAAGTAAATAGAAAATAAAACACATAATTTGTACAAACAAAAAATCAAGTAAAAGGTAAAAACAAGTAAATTTTTTTTTTGGATGTCCTTGGTTAGATAAAAACCCTTTATCATATGATATCTTTGATAATGATAACCATTTGATGAGTAATCTGCATAGGGGATGACTAGAGTACATTATTAAAGACAAGGGATTTTTGATTGGTTTTTATGATTTTTTTTTTTGTTTTTTAGTCTTTGAGATTTTCTAATGTTTTTGGATGTTATTATATTTTTTGGTGATGGTGGATTGGTTGAACTTAGATACCCCATGTAAATGAATGCTTTCTATATAGTCTATATGGACCTTAGGTCAATGTAGTTTTCTAAATGAGGGAAGAAATAGAAAGTTATGATATTAGGTAAGATGATGATTACTTGAAAGGTACCCTCCCAAAAAATAATGATAGATAATGGGGTTTTTATTATGGATGAGTGTTGTTGTGTTAGATGGATGAGTGATTTATCTAAAGATTATGTATAAGATTCTACTAAAATATGAGCAAATGTGTATCTAGGTAACCAATAATACCAAATATTAAACTAAAATGTCATAAGCAAATGAAAATATGGGATATATACAAATGGAAAATGGATGGTTAGATAATAATATGGGATGCCCCCAAACAACTAAGATGTATATAGATTATGGTTTACACATGGAGCTAGAAATTAGTTTTCATCATGGTACATGTCCAAAGTGCTATAAGAATGGTTTTCAATTTTGGATTATTTTTTTAAATTTATATTTTTATTTTATGTGTGTGTGTGTGTGTGTGTGTGTGTGTGTGTGTGTGTGTGTGTGTGTGTGTGTGTTTTACATATATAAAATATAACTAGAGCAATTTTAATCACTTGAGGTGCATGATGTTCATTGGTTCATTAAGCTCTTATATTTATTTTTTGATAGTTTATAAGCACTTGATACATATTTTATAATGATGATGTATGGACCTAACCAGTTAGGTTTAAACTTTACATTATTTTTTTGATTGGTGTTGGTGTTCAGTTGGTTTTATTTTAGAACATAATCTCTGATTTAAAACTCTATGACTTTGATTTTATTATTATAACTATGATAAAGGTAATTTTGGTAGGCTTGTATATGGTTAAGGGTATTAAGACATTTCTCATCTAGGAGATCAAACTCATGTAGCCTTGATATTCAATATATTTTTTCATCAAGAAGGCTTTGTAGAGAGATACGTAATAGTGGAACCTCAATTTTAATAGGTAAGATAAAATTTATGCTATAAATAAATAAAAAAAATTATTCTCATGGGTAAGTGAATTATCATACAATAATCCCACAAATTAGGGTAAAGGTTAAATGCTAATCATGACCAACATCATTGACAACACACTTTAGGATTTTGAAGATGTTTTTATTTGATGCCTTTGTTTAACCATTGCCTTGGGGATAGTATGGTGTGGACCATTAATTCTTGATATGATATGTTTGAAAAAATCTCTTAACATATTTATTTTTTAAGGACTTACCATTATTTGATATAATGGTAGAAGAAAATATTATAATGGAAAATTATATGGGTTAGGATAAAATTAGAAATTTATTTGCCAGTTAAATAGGTTAGTGGAATAAATTTGACCCACTTGGTAAAGTACTTAGTGGTGATGATTATATACTTATGACCATCTAAAGAGTTAGGATTAATTTTTTTATGATTTCTAACCCCCATGTGGAGAAGGGCCAAGGAGTGGTAATGGTTTCAAAGCTTGTGATGAAGCATGGATTAGTTTGTTGTGTTTTTAGTAGGGGATGAGTTTTTTGACATATTTACATGAATCAATTTCCATCATTGGTCAATAATATCTAATACAAAGAACTTTTTTTATAAGGACCATACCATTAGTATAAGTACCAAAAATACCATTGTGGACTTACATAATGATTAAGGCCAGCTCTTCAGTAACCATCATAATAATGTTACATCATAACCCCTATAGTATAGTGCATTTCCAAATATGATAAAGTGAGAAGCTCATTTAATGAATGATTTATTATGATTTTGGGATGGTTGGGAGGGATCACATTGTCATGGAGGTATGCATATATATATTTATACCAAGGGGAAGTAGGACCAACAAGCTCATAGACCATTTTAGATTTAGGAGTATAATATGCTAAATACATCAATTTTTTAACAAAAAACTGGTCATGACTATCATCTAGATGCATGTTGACGAGTGAATTGATTTTTGCCTTAGCATCAACTACCTTATTATTGATCAAGGAACTTGATCAAATTATATGGATTTTAAATAGTATTTAAGACTATCCACCATCCGTTTATAAAGAATAATCTTATCATATTTAGATTGGTATTCATCAATTACTTATTTGATGTTTATCCAAGAATCCCTAAAATTAAGATATTTTGAATATTCCACTGAATTGAAAGTTTGAGGCTAGAAACAAGATCTTAATATTTTGTTATGTTATTAGTACAAGGGAATCCTATCTAAAATTATTTCTAAAGGAGATCACCTTGTGGAGTGATGATAAAAATACCTACCCCCAAGACATGAATTATGATAGATCCATCAAAGTACAATTTCCACTCTAATGATTCATCCAAGGACATGATAGCTTCATCTAGAAAATCCATGATGAGAAGTTTGATATCTGTCAATTGTGTTTCTTCAAATGTATCTACAAGTAATTGTCCTTTGATATATTTTTGATTTACATAATCTATATCAAACTCACTTAAAATCATGAACCAATTATCGATTCTCCTTGTTAAAGCTGATTTGGAAAGGTGATAATTAAGTGGATCAACTTTGGCAATGATTCTAGTTTTATTATTGAGTATGTAATGACAAAGTTTTTGAGAAGCAAAAATCACTAAAAGACATGATTTCTTGATGGAAGAATAATTTAGTTCATAGGATACCAAGGTTCTAATTAGATAATACATCATTGTTTCTATTTAATATTCATCATGATATGCTAAAAATTCCCCCAATGCACATTATGTTATTGAAACATATAATAATAGAGGTTTTCCCAAAGTTGGCAGCATTAAGACTAGTGGATTTTTAAGATAGCATAATTTAAGATTTGAAAATGCTTGTTTACATTCTTCATTCTAATGAAAAGTAATGTTATTTTTGATAAGAAATGTGAAATGATGACATATGTCTAAAATTTGTGATATGAATCTACGAATGGATTGAATTTTACCTTACAAAGTATGAAGCTTCTTGAGGTTTATTGGTGGAGGCATTTCCTTGATAGTTGTGACTTTTGTAGGATCCACCTCTATCCCTCCTTTTGATAAAATAAATCCCAAAAGCTTACCTAAAGTAACCTAAAAAATATATATATATTTGAATTGAGGTGAACCTTGTATTCCCTCAACCATTTAATCATTTTATGTAGTATCATAAGATGATCTGTTCTATTTCTTGATTTTTCCAAAATATCATCTACATAGTTATCAATGATATCATGAAGCATATCGTGAAAGATAAT
Organism: Torreya grandis; assembly: GCA_037957365.1. Classification (NCBI taxonomy): domain Eukaryota; kingdom Viridiplantae; phylum Streptophyta; class Pinopsida; order Cupressales; family Taxaceae; genus Torreya; species Torreya grandis. Next base: position 242,192 of record JARHVA010001482.1, on the reverse strand, counting down.
TGTCATTGTATGTTGATAAGTGGATAAAACATTCTTGAGGCCAAATGAAAATATTTGATAACAAAACATGCCTCAAGGTGTGATAATGTTGTCTTATGTTGGTCTTTAGAATATGTTTTGATTTGATTGTACCCTAAAAAAACATCCATTAAGGACAATATCTCATGACCTACCATGGTATAAAAAATCATGTCTATATTTGGTAAAGGGAAGTAATATTTTGGACATGCTTTATTGATATCATGAAATCTATGTAGACTCTTATCTCTACTAGTTTCTTAGTAACTAGTATTATATTAGATATCCACTCTGACTAATCTATTAGTTGTATGAAGCCAACTTTTAACTATTTTTCAACTCTTCCTTCATGAGTAGAGCCAAAATTGGATGCATTTTTTTTGAATTTATATTGACTAGTTATGCATATTTATGTATAAGGTGATGAAAAACTAGTGAAGGATCCAACCCTAACATGCTTGCATATGACCATGTAAAAAATCTAAAAATTCCTTGAGTAGAGTCAAAGTGGAATGTTTTTCTAGATTGAGGTAAGTAATAATTTTGACAACCCTAAGATTTTATTTAGTTCCAATATTGAAGTCAATGGTATTTTAATTTAATAAAAATGATTCTTCTTTCAACTTTGTTGGAGGTGGAGGAATATTAAGTTCCTCTTCAAGGTCCTAACAATTGGGAATGTTTTCATATGATATTTTAGAGGATGTAGATACATGGGTATGATTCTTTGAGTATAAAAGCTCCCAAATTATGAAAATTTATCCAACTGAAGTAAAAATCCATTTTTGTGATCTCCTACTGGTATATGATCTTTAATTGTCAAAAACTCAAATATGGCCTCATCATTCTAAAAATGGAATCATGGAAAGGTTAGTGAGGGTGGTTTTTATTGATATCATAGGAAAAGTTACAGAAAGGTTAGTTTGAGATAAAAATGACATTATCATGAAATATATTTGTGGTAGATAAATCTTTAAAATGGCTATAAATGGAACTCATTTTGGTGTTTGAAGATATTTCATCAGATGCAGTTGAAAAATCACTATCATAATTGTATATGCTTAAACTAGATGGTTTGAATCAAATACCTTGAAAGGATTCATGTGTTGTGAATACTATAGGCTTGATAAAACCTTATTCATAGAGACCAAGACCTTTTCCTTTATAGTTCATGATATTAAACATAATTACTTTAAGTATAAGATATTGGTTATTTTGAAAACACGTATATAATTCATTAGATTAGAGATAATATGAGTTATCATCTTCAAATTATTCATCATAAAAGAACCCACCTTTAATAAAAGAGGCTTTGCCAATTTTACAAACCATTTATGTTTGTTTTCTATGATGAGGCCTTCCATCATTTTTGGGGAACTTATGAATTTTTACTAAATAATGGGCATCATAAATTTCGTATTCTCCCATACTTGTATGAATAATGGAAAATCTAAATGTTGGACATGTGGGCTTAGACATGGATGATGGATTTATGGATGTAGATGGTTGATTGGTGAATGTAGAGAGTAACTCATCATGACATATATAATTAGAAAGTTTTGGTGACTCATCAATAGGTTCATAGGTATCTTAAGTAAATGGTGGATAGTTATAATTTTAATATTTCCCTTCCAATAGTTTGAAATATTTAAAAGGTTGAAGATCACTTGGAATGAAACTTCCATACCATCATGAGAAACAATTAAACATTGATAGAGGGTAGATGTAATGGTGTTCATGGCATGGATCCATGGAGGGCCAAGGAGTAGATTATATGGGAGATATATATCAAGAACATGAATGGGGATTTATTGAATGAAAACCCACACCATAAGTGGAATATATATAGTTCCCATTGACTAACACTCATTATTATTAAATGTATTTATAGTAATGATATTGGGTTCTAATACTACCATAGAATGTCCCAAATGATTTTTAAAACTTAATGTATACAAATTTAAGCCTGACCCATTGTTTATAAACATATTTTTTACTTTATTATTATAAATGAACACTTACATAAACATTGGAAAATTATAGGATGAACCCAAGGGTGAAATGTTTGAGTGGTCAAAAGTCACTTGATTGTTAGAGGAAAAGTGTCCTACTAGTTCTTGGAAGATAAACTTGTAAGGTTTTGTGAAAAATGTCCTTATATGTGGGATATGATTTGAGAAGGTCTAAAATGGAAACTTGGGATATAATTTTATCAATTTTCTCTATGATTTTACATTTGTCTTCAAGGGTAGGCAAATGGACACTTGGAATGGTAATCTTTTCATGCCTTGTAGTGATGGCATAATCTTGTAATTTAATTTTAATGACATAAACATGATGATCCATATAATAAATATGATTGATTATAGAATCAAATAAAATGGATGAGTATCTTAGTTGAAATTATTCATTTAGTCTTGAATTTGGTTTTTCTTAGTAATTTCTTGCTCATGCTTCAGAAAGGGAACTTGATATATCTCTAGTTTTTATTATTGGAAGTTGATGCCTAATAATCTACTTCTATGTCACCATGATCAATTAAATCTTGGACATAGTGCTTAAGTTTCATATGATGATTGGTGGAATTCACTTTTATTTTATGGTAGTATAAATATTATTTATCACTATACCTCTCATGTTTTAGAGTGTTCTCATAAAAGGTTGTAGTGTTTATAAATGTAATCATGTTTGTGTTAATAAAATTAGGAAAGATTAATTTGAGTGATGATCCCAAAGGAGTGAAATTTTGTAATTGTTTTTTGCTAAAGTTGACTTCTAGGTACATTATACATTAATGTTATTGATAGTGTGGGTTTTATGGATTTGTTTAACATCAATTACACTATTCCCTATAACATTCTTGTTCTTTGCATAAATCTTGGATTTTTTTGGCTCAAAAATAAGTTGTCTTGATTGAATATTTTTATGGAACCTTTGAAAAATAGTGTTATTTTAATTTGGACTTATTTTTATATGATTTCATCAAATGATGTAACATAATGGAGTTGTAATTGATAGTCCAATTCTAAATTGAGAAACTTTGAAAATATAACTATAAGTTTATTTATAGGATGTGACCATGGGAATCAAATTTCTAAGGCATGTCATCTCTATAATAAGGTTGTGAATCTCTCACCATTCATTGTTTACTATTGTATATATCTAACATGTTCAATTCACATTCAACATTATATAAAAAGTATTGTAATGTTTTTTTATAAATGTCCTCAAAGGTTGTGATGGATCCTTTAGGTAAGTATAAGAATCATTATAATTCTTATCCCCCTAGACTATGTGAAAAGAGTCTTAATAGATAATAATTGCTACAAGCAAAATTTGAACATGCCATATTAAACTATGTAAGGTGTTCTCTAGGATATCCTTTTCCTTTATACTTGTCCAATTTTGGGGGTTCAAAATGTGAAGGAAAAGGTAACATCATCATTGAAATGTCGAAGGGATGTGGACAAATTTATTAAAATTTAAACTTATATATTTTGTAATAGATACCATCTTGTAATCCTTGTATTTGATCCTTCATGCTTTTCCATTCTTGGAAAAATGCCATGTCCTTAAGTGGCACTGTTTGGTTTGGGTTTTGATTTGAAAACTGGTTTTGACTTAGACTTAAACTTGTAAATTGATTGATATTTTAATGTTGAAATTGATTTGTATTCATGAATTGAAATTGATTTGGGTTTGAACCTAGATTTAGATTTGATTTTGATTGGTGTTTTTATTTGAATTAAAATTTACATTCAAATTTAGATTTAAATTTGGTTTTGTTGATTGATTTTACTTAAAGTTTGGATTTGAATTGGAATTCAAAGTGAAATTCAAATTTTGATTGATGTTTGGATTTAGATTTGTCTTTGAATTTGAATTTGGATGTTAATTTTGAATAGTGTTTATATTTAGATTCTAATTTAAATTCAATATTGGATTTTTATTTTGATTGGTGTTTGTATTTAGATTCTAATTTGAATTCAAAATTGGATTTTGATTGATAAAGGTATTAGAATTTTTTGTATGATAAATCTAATTTATGTTTGGATTAGTTGACTTTTTGTTTGAAGGATTTTTAGACATGTTGAATTTAAGATCAACTAATTCCTTTTCTAACTTTTTGACATAGTCTTTAATACAAAAGACATGGATTTGTTGGATGTTTCATCTATAACTGCATTTCCCTTATCTATATAAGTTTTGGAAACATTTTCATAATTGGTATTAAAGGATCCTATGATGGCCTTATTATTACCTAAATTATCATTAGAGTTTCCTTGATCTTGTATAATATGTGTTGCTTTTCTATTAGAAATTATGAGAGACAAGTCTTATGATCAAAATTAGTTGGAAACTTGGCTCCTAGCCCTAAGAGTTATATCAAGACTTGATTATTATTCTCTAGGAGGTAATTGGTAATTTGGGATGGTTTTTACTTAGACAAACAAATGGTATATTCATCTTGAAGGGGTCCATCATATTTATCATTTCCATTAATCTCAATATAATGTTCTTGGTTTCCAAATTGAAATGGGTTATTACCAAAAGGATCTTCTCTAAACTGAGGATTGTTGAATAAGGCTTGGTGTATTGTGATGGGAGACATTATTGAAAATTTTTTATTGACTCCAAAAAATATATGATTCAATACTAAAAAATACAAATAATTGACAAAGTTTTTGAGTTACTTGGCTTTTGGAATTTTTTGATTAAGGTTGTCTTGATTTTAGAATTTTTTGAAAGATTAAAACTTTTATTTTCTAACATAAAAGACTTTGATTATGTGGATTTAACAATGAGTAATTTCAAATTTAATTAAAAAATAAACATGCAAGTCATATAAAAGGATAAAATCTAGACATAGGGACTTGAATGACTTGTATATTCTCATATATACTGGCTCATCCATTGAGAACTGCCATCCCAATGTTTTAAACTACTAAATATAGAGGAAGAATCATACCTATATCCCACTAAAGTCATTTTTAAAGGTAAATTAAGACTAACTTCTTGTAGCTAAGTGTTTTTTAGTGTATTACAATTTAAATGACTAAATGACTATCTTAAGACTTAATGTTTATACAAGTTTATATAAGGGATACCCACTATATACCTTATAGTACATTAAGGTCCAAGATCATGGAGTAAATTAATTTTTGGGGTTTATATAAAATGGTATAGTCCCTATGTGAACACTCCAGTTGTAATATTTTAGTGGAGTGACATAAAAATTATACTTTTATGTCTCTATGGAAACTATGAGTATTGGAGGAGGAAACCCCCTTACATTATGATGTGCTTAAAACACATAACTACTTAGGTAATTGAAAAAATGGATCCTCAATTTATATTATTGACAGTGCATGGGGTTTGACTTATCACATGGTGGTAAAATCCAAGGTTGATAAAACATCTAGAATGTTAAATAAATATTAACACTTATTTCTAGTTTCTAAGTATCATCACCAATGTGATGACAAGAAAAAAGCATACACACGTGTAGTCTAGGTAATTAACAAATCACAAAAGTTATTTTTGATTCTTAGATATCATTACCACTATGACATCAAGGAAATAACATACAAAAACTTTTATGACACAAACATGCAAGCTTAAAAAGAAATAAAAATAATTTAATTACTATTTGATTAATTAAACCAAAATTGAAATAAAAATATGGTTAGTGAAAAAAATAAAATAATTTTTTAGTTTAAATTTTTTATTCTTTGGTAAGTGATTCTAAATAAAACTATTAGTAGTTTATATGTAAAGGTATTGACAATCCAAAGAAAATATAAGTTATCCAAAGAGAAAGAGTAAAAATAAAAATATTAAAAAGACTAAGAAAAAACTAACTCTCTAGAAAAAAATATTATTATGTAGAGACAAAAATGCTGAAAACATTAAAAGGATTAAAAAACAATGAAAACCATATAAAAATTAAATAAATTATCAACTCACAAAACTATTGAAATGTGTATACAAACCTGCTAAACTATGTTTAAAAACTACTATTTTGTGTAACAAATTTATTGAAATGTCTTATAAAACTATTATTTTGTAAAGAGGCAAATAATGGAAATAGAGAAGGAAGAAATAGAAAAAACAACAAATAATGAGTGTTATAAAGATGAAAAAGACAAACAATCATAAATAGTTATAAAAAGATGAGAAAAATAGTGATAAAAATGAAACTATCAACAAATGCTATGAAACCATAAAAAATGTTACAAAACTACCAAAAAATGTTATGAAACCACAAAAAAAGTTATGAAACCACTATTCTGCAAACTCTAGAAAATAAACTACAAAGTATCATAGAAACAAAAAAGTGATGAATAAATTTTTTTAGTAGGCCAAAAAATTGACAAAATCCAGACAAAAAGGTAGAAATAGTCAAGAAAAACCTAGAAAACCACTAAGAATAAAACCACTAAAATGTTTTTTAAAACCACCATTCCACATGACAAAATTACCATTATGTAGGAACACATATAACTATAGAGAAAACTCTAAAAATGCACATGAAAACTACAAAAACAACTTTCCAAACTAACATTAAATATAAATGCATCTTGAAAGAAGTAAAAAATAATTAAAAATATTTAAAATGTAATAATTTTGAACAAGATGTGGGAAATGTCCCACCACATGTGCCATAATGCAATAACTAAATTTTAGAACTTAGGTAAACTAGGAAATCAAACTAATACAACTTCCTATTCTAAATATAAACTAAAACCTCATATTTAGCTATTCAAACAAAGGAAAAAATATAAAAAATAATTACAATATTATCATACAAGTGAAGTACACCACCTTATCTATTGATTGAATTGGATTTAATCTTATAATATGAATGTGGATGCTCAAATTAATTCTCTAATCAAAGGGAAATTTAACAACATATGAGCGTATGCTCTTTATTTTTAAAATGGATGCATTATATAATTTTGATAGCAATTTGATAGCTTGAAAGTGGATGATGAAAATGCAGGATGACACTTCCATTTATAGGCTTTTAGGTGAAAAGATTAACAATTGGGATAAATACAGATTTATTAGATAATGTTAATTATGGATAGTCAAATTTGAGACCTCATCCAAGTGGAAGAGACCAATTCCTCATGTGTGTGAGAGAAAAGGAGAAAGTTAGTTGGTAGTTGAAAGTATATTATGAATGAGCCAATGTTGTTGGATGACTCACCAAAGTAGTTTTAATGTTTAATGATGAATCAAAAAGTAGTTGAAAAAGTTAAAGAAATGGTTGGATGAATCAACACTTGGTTGAGAGAAGTGTGGAAGATGTTTGGTGACTTGGAAATTATACATTTTAATTAGCTTTTGTTAAATTATATGTGCATGATTAATTATTAATATGTATTAATTAATTATTTGAAAATGGGAGGGAAATAATTTTGGGATGAAATTTGAAATTAGGATGGAAGTTGAGTTAATATGTACATATTAAGAAAAGTTAATTATGACACTACATGTGGTGGAATTTAGGTGTATACATATAGAATAACTATATGGAGTTTGATCCCTCTTTAGAGTATTAGTATGTAGGTAACACTCAATACATGGGGATGTTTAGGTCTAGCACAACATCAACTGCTAACTCATTTTTCTATTTTATCCATTTATAAATTTGTAATCAATTTAGATATGGTTACAAGTTAAGAAAAGTCACTCAATGGTTTTCACATTAGATGAAGATATCCATTATATTCTAACTGAACACATAGGTGAAGTGAACCTATCATATCAGTCATAGAGAAAAAATCATCACCAAAATTCAACATGTCCTAAGGACAACAACACTCCCCCCATATCCACATTCAACAACCTTGCCCCAAATCTAATAAAAACATTATTCCTAATTGACAACATCATCACATAGCATCTTAGTTAGTTTTATAGTTTCTATTGTCTTACACTATCAAATTTATAATTGAGTCATTTATATTTATTATTTCCTCTTTTAGCATATTTATAAATTTAAAAAGTTCAAAATTAATGTGTCATTTATTGTATATTTATGGCATTCTAATTTTATGTAAAAGTTTATCTTTTTTATTCGATCGATTAACAAACAGGTTAAAGGGACCCATACCCTTTACAATAGACAATTGAAAGATAATCAGAACAAAGTAATATAATAAAAAGGAGCCAAAAAATATAACTAGTAGCTAAAGCCACTTGCCACTAAAATTATGCCAACTATTAGCCAAACAACCTAAAGAAAACAAAAAATAAGTAGAGCATGACCATCTAATCTAATTCAAAATAAAAGACCAACTGTTTGGTCTTAGTACTAGCACCTTTGTTATTTCTACCTTTTGTTTGACTATTGACAAATTTATCCTTTCCTTCATCCAATCTTTTGTGTTTGAGACTAGAAGACTAGATATTCATTTTCCCCTCCTCAAGATCCTAGGAATCTTCTTCTTCACTGGTGTTATGAGTGAATTTACCTTATGTAAATTGAGTTGAATAGTCTTTACCCATATTAAAAGCTATCATATCATGACCCATAATCCCTTTGATCTTCTCAAATTCATCTACGATCTCACAACATAGGAGCTTCTGAATAACAATCTTCATATGTAGCTTTTAGAGGGAGTCTATTATTTTTGCTATATCTATGGACCAAAAATCCCCTATGCCTTTGCTAGTAAGCAGATGGATAAAGATAGGGCTCCCCAACTCTAGTTTAGGAACCTCCTTCCCTTATTCAGTAGAAACCCCATCATTTAGCGCCTTTTCATTACCTAAATCTGACTTCATAGAGAAACCTTCCCCTTCTTCAAAATTTTCCTTTTCACTATGAATTTTGATATCTTTAGTAATAATATTAGACTATTGGGGCTCACCATACTTTATGAGCAACAAAATAAGACCTTGATGAATTAAATCAGTCATTGGATTATTTTTGAAATTTAACATCGAGGCCTCCAAGGATTGAAGTAGGAAGAAAGGGATACTTATGGTATGGCCTTTAAAGTGGTTGATTAGGAGAAAGTGGTGTGAGAAAATCATGATGTTTTTTCCCTCAAGTGTGATGTATCTCATAATTTAAAGACAAATTTCTAGCCATTTCCTTGGTAACTCATCCCTAAAAAAACCCTTATGTGATGACATCCTAGGTTTCTTTTTCTCCTTTCTAAAGATCTTTAGTGATTAAAATTTTCAATCCATGCATACAGACTTTGCAGTCCTTCCATCCACATGCAAAGTCCTTGGATAAACCTATATCATTCCCAACAAGAGGATCCATGAATGGATCTAGACCTCTCTTTACCATTTTATGCCACACATAATCATTTTTATTTACATCTGAACAAAAAATTAGCTTGGAACAATCTCTATCTCCACTCTTTTTGAAGAAAAGTAGAGTGTTTCTATAGGCATTACAACTTGTGCTCTTAGGGTGGGAGAAGAGGGCCTTATAGGGAAAAGAGATAATTTTGGTCATGTGATACCATCTTAGGAAAGCCCAAACATGCAATGCCTTGGTAATAATATCCTTTCACATATTAAAATTATAACCTTTGATTTGAGTTTATGCTATAATTAAAAAAATCATCATGACTGTGCATGATGTGTTCTTTCTCCAATTCAATAATTAGGATGATGTCATCCAAAAAGTCTCACTCATACCAAGTGTTATAATCACTCATAACTATAATATTTTCCATGTAGTCTACCCCCTAATTTCCTTCCCTATACACATGCCCTATGGAAAATCCTTTGAAGTGGGCCAATAATTTTTTTTCATCAAAAATTATTTCAAAAATATTCCAAGAAGAATGGGAAAGACCTTTCAGATAATTAATAATATTCATATAATCTCCCTCAATCTAGATAAAGTTTAAACCAAGGTTGACCACCAACTCGATACCCCAAAGCACTATTGTGGCTTTTGATACATGATTGGTTTGGATACGCAATGGGCCCACATAAGCTACTTTTATATTCCTAGAAGAAACTTTGATAACACATCCTGCTCCCATAGGGCTTTGATTCATTTTTTCCACCCCATCAAAATTCAACTTAAACCAAGGGGAAGGAGGCAACCATTTGATTTTAGACCTATCAACCCCCTTCACTTGAGATTTTATTAGAATGACCAAGTTGAGATGGTTCAAAATTTGGGAGAGGAAAGGGGAGCTAGGTTGATCAAAATAGGAATCAAAGGAAGACTAATTTTCATGGATGAGAGCCAATAATCTCTTAGATGTGGACAAAGGATTGGGCCTACAATTCTAAAAAATGTACAAGTTCCTAGCTTTCCAAATTCCCTAAAATTTATGGGGGAGAGTCAGATTCCACCAAAACTTTAGTGGGGGAGCTTCCCAAGATGGCTTCCATTGAGTAATAAAATCCTTGATGAATATTGGAAGAACCCAAGAACAATTAGATTTGCTGAAGAAATGTTGAAGAATAGAATCAAAAGGATAGTGTAGGAACAAATGTTCAACAAACTTTGATTCCTATTTACAGAGTGTACATCTATAAGGAAAGGGAATACCCATTTTCACCAAGTTATCCATAGTTATGATCTTGTTATGGATAGAAAGCCAAAAAGGACATTGATTTTGGGAATAAGATTTTTTAACCAGAGTTCATGCCAATTTTCATCCTTTTCTACCTCATACCAAAAGAAAGTATAACCAGATTTAATTGAGTAAAGCCTATTAGGATAATATTTTGAAACAAGAGAATATTATTTCAAAAAAATGTTGATATGGATATGTTGGATATAATCATTTAAGTCATATAGGAGGCAAACTTGCTATTGATTCAGATTGTCCTTAACTAGAAATGTTCACTTCTTTCTTTTGTCAATCTCCTCCCAGTAGTCTGACACCTTATGGACATAAGCTTCTTGAAAAAAAAGATTAATTCCATGTCTTGGAAAGAGGAGTTCAAAGGGGCATTGATCCAAGGGTGAACCTAGAAGTCCACTTTATTACCTCTTCCAACATTCCACTTGAGACCTTTTCTAAGCAGTTCCTTACCTGTTTTCAATGCTTTCCAAAAAATTGATATATTGTCTAGTCCATTTTTTGAGAGGAAGCAATGACCTTCCCCAAAATTTAAGTATTTGGATCTAATGATCTTAGTCTAATAATTATCATCCTTAATCACCCTCCATCCTTGCTTTACTTGAAGGGCTTGGTTCATGGATCTAACCTTTCTAATTAGATAAAACCTATTGGTGAATATGTTTATTTATTGAATATTGCAAACCCTAACCATAGATGTTGTTAGGGTTTCTATCCTTTTGTTTATTATTTTTAACTGATGTCATAGGGTTTTTAGATTTCATAAATTATTTAATAACAATCTTCCAAGTTTTTATTTTCATCTTTTATTCAATTTTAGAAAAAAATTCCACATATCTTAAACATAGATCTGTATTAAGTTGTCCTCAAGCTGAATATTTTCATATTTATATTAATAATACCATGATGGTAGAACAAGTTTAATATATTTTATGACATTGATAAAATATAGTTACCAGGATTTATTTCAAATAATCAAGATATGCAAGATGTATTCATGATTATTGTTAGAGAGGAAATTAAGTGATCATCTGAAGGTCAATCCTCTGAGACTTATAATATTGTGGGTTTTTTACATTTCTTGGAACCACTAGATCCCATTATTTCACCAACATATACTATGGGGTAAATACATGGGATTCAATAAATTAATATGTCAATTCATACTCAGTCATTAGGAACGTCACCTTTGGTTAGAGCACATTTTTCTTCCCATGATGTGTAATCCATTATGCATGAGATTCAATCCTTGAAAACTAAAGTGCTACATTTAGAACAAGGTGATTTGAAAAAAAATTATTTGCTTGATTATCACACTCTATTGCACACTCCACTAGCATAACACATAGTGGTATATCCTCTACCCATATGATCTATCGAACCTAATCTTACACTATTTGATGGAAAGGGTGACCTTGAGCAACACTTTAGATATTTTCATGTAATATGTTTGGATTATGCATCCAATAATAAATTGTTGACTAATTTATTTGCAAGAATTATAAATGAGTACACACTAAGATGGTTTTATGATTTACCACATTAGTCAGTGTATGCATTCAACCCTTTGGCTAATTTGTTTCTTCCACATTTTTCAATCAATATTAGTAAGAAGATTTCATATGTGTAGATTTCCCAACTCAAACAAGGATCCAATGATCTTATCATAGAATATATCTTGAGGTATAAGACCATGATATCTAAAATGATGAATTCAATGGTATAAAAATAATTGTAGGAAACTTTTAAGTAGAGTTATCTTCCACTGCTGCATGAGTCCATCATGTTCAAGAAGTTTATTTCATTAATAGATTTGTGCCACAAGTAAATGAAAGAGAGGTCAAACTATTGGAAATTTATAAACTTAAGTTTACAACCAATCCATATTCTAATACAAATAATTAAAATAAGCCACCATACAAGGTGAGTCCAACTACCATAAGAATGATAAAAATGAAATGATTCACATAATTATAGAACTAACTCGATGAATTATATTAACAACTCCCAAGAAATAGTTTATCAATTACCATAAGCTCTATACAAGGTCAAAACAATATTAGAATGTGATATCATATCTCCCCCTCTAATTAAACAGGTTGATGTGAATAAGCATCTTCTAAAAGGATTTGACCAAAAGTCCTTTTGTGATTTTCATAGAGTACCAAGGGAAATTACTAACATATGTATAAATTTAAGGCATAAGATTAAAGATTTGATAAATGCAAACATAATTGATGTGGGGACACCTATATATACTTCAAAGTAGTAACTTGAGTGAAATCCAAGAAACAAAAATATGCATTGATATTTTTCTAAACATAAAAATATTAAGAAAATAGATACAATGAGAGTACATTATGTATATAATGAATAACCTCCCTAAATCTCTTATCATTATCATATAGGGACACAACATCATCTAAAATGTATTATTGGTACCTATCATACTTCAATACCACCTAGACCACTTATCACATTTTTAGAGCATGGAATCATTGACAATGATTCTAATTTAACATATTTTTTATTCATGCACATATTGATCAAACTCTTTGTTAATTTGGGAACATATTGATCATCAATATGTATAGAGTGTATGAGTTGATAATGGTTCAAGTTTTAATATGTTGACAATAAAACTTCTCTATCATATTGGATATGCATATGTAGATTTAATTCACTCAACAATTATAATAAAAAGATTCAGTGGTCACATTCAGATCCATTGGTGAGATTACATTACCATTATAATATGGTCTAGCACATGTGGCCACTAAGTTTAAAATATTACCCTATGTATGGGTATTTGATATGTTATTGGGGCACCCTTGGATTTAATGGATTCACATAGTTCTTTCCATAGTTCATAGGTGCTTAAAATATATCTAGATATTGAGTTCATCATAGTTAGGGTTATTTTATATGAATACCCCATACCATAAATACATATGGCTCCTACATAATAGATTTTAGTTGAGCTAGCTTAAAGGGTTTAACCTAATTAGAAAGTGAAAAAATAGGTGTCTACCATTTTAAGGAGGCCTATCCTTGAAAGATCACTTCAACCTAGATTTTAGATAGATTCTAGAGACACTATCTCTACACATACACATCCCATATTGATATTATATGGCATTAAGGGTGATTCAAAAAGAGTATCAACACAAAGTTCATAAAATCCATGATGAGCTTGAAAGAGACCTAGAGTTATTCACACTAAAAGAATAGGCACAATATGCTGCAAATCATCATTATGACAGTGGTATATATGGTATAGATGGAAATAAACATTCAAATTATAAATTCAACTCAATTCTATTATAACAGTATGCCACTTTCCATTCATGAAAGGTCACCCTTATTATTATAAATACATGAACTATTGATTATTAGTCCCTTTCAAGGCTCATTAGTTAATATTTTTCTTTATTTTTATCAGTTCATATATATGCAAAATTATAAAAGAAATCAAATATTCTAGAAAATTCAAAATTGAGACCTATTTATGATTTGTGTATGTCATTTCTATCCGTTAATTTATACTTAATATACTCAATATTTCTTCATATATTCAGTTTATATCAAATTTAATTCACAAGTGTCTATGAGTGAAAGCAAAATAGATAGGTTTTCATTTACATGCATAGTTATAGGGCATCTAACTATTTCTGACTCAAAAATTACAAACAGGCAAAATCCCTCTACCTAGACAAAAACACACTATATTGTTGTCCAATTGCACTAGACTTGTCCTAGTGAACACAAGCTCTAATTTTTAGATCCAACCCAAAAAACTAACTCTTATACCTTATTTATGAAACAATAGTTTCACTAGAGTAATCTCATACATAGATTATATCATTATTTAGTTATCCATTATTGTTGATACTTTAGTTTTTTACAATGTGAAAAATCTATTGATATTTCTCACTTACATTCACATTGATATTTTACAGTATACTTGAGTTACTAAATATAATAATTTTATAAATTACCTCTATTGATTAATTAAATATACTCATGCATGTTTTGCATGATTATTTTATCTCTTCATGTCTTGTGTCTATTCAATACTTTATATTGTGGATATTTGAACATGCCCTTGCATGTGGATCTAGGCCTATTATATATTTATATGTGTGTATGAGTGACATTTGAATATGTCCCTTGTATGCAACCCATTGGCCTTCTATTGTGTGCTTTGTGTGTGTATCATGACCATGACATTTTTTTTTTCTATTTATTACTCTATTTTCAATACCATGATGGAAATAAGTCATATTACCTATTACATAATGCCATGATAAATATCACGCATCCCTCTTTGAGTAGTTATATTCAACTTTTAGTGCTCAGTTTTGATCATTTATCTACATGTTTCATTTATAACAACTATCTTGATAATGTCACTATGTATATGATGATTCCATAATCCTACATGTTATCATTACTACTAATATTTATCACATAATTTTTTTTTTGAGTTAAGTTATTGTGTATGCTTCAAAGTTCACCTCAAAATAGGGGGTATCCATAGTGGCTTGTCTTAGAGACTAATATCAAACAATATAATACAAAGACATAATTTTTTAGGTTTTACATATTTAATCATGATACATACCCAAAAATCAATAAAAAATTAGTTTTAGAAAACATTTCTTCATTTGCACAAGGGTGCATGCTGACTATATCCAAAATAACATGTTAGTGTGGCAATAGATAGAAAATAGTAATTTTCAAAAATTATCAAAATCATAGTTAGTAAAAAATAGTTTGTAATAGGTATACATAATAATTTTAGATGATTGTTTATATTTATCTCAAATTTTGCTTAGTTTGGGGGTATCATGCATGGCATGTGTTCAAGGGTTTCACATTTATGATTTTCTAAAAAAATCACATGATATTATTCAGTTTCAAAACCCATATACACCTAGATATAATACTAGGGGAATATGTGTGGCACATGACCACCTTATTTGTAATTTTTACACTAGTTTAATAGATGGAGTGGTAATTCTTATCATTATTTACATTGTATACACTAGAATCTAATAACACTATATTATGCACTAGTTTTGCACCACTTTTACACTAGAGATGAACTTTATTATGTTTGTAGTGGTTGATTCATATTTTTACACTAAATTTTCACCAATTTATGCACCAAAATGATCTACTTGAATTCATACAAGAATTCCAATATACTTCACCAATATAGGTATGCAATGATGAAATCAAACACACCTTGATTTCTTAAGTACACCCACCTTTTTAATGAGGATTGAGTCATACACAATCTAATCCAAGTTTATTAAGGAGGAATAAATCTCCAAGGATCCTACCCTCTCCAGTCATCATTTTTTACAATAGAAAACACAATGGTTTGTGTAACCAATTATGTGTATTCATTCCTTATTATTAGATATATATATTTTTTATTTATACTTATTAATTTCTATTTTAAGTAAGGTATTATTTTATAAATGTTTAAATGTAGGTTCTATGTGAAACATGGTTCAATGTTATGACCTAATTTCAAGGTTGTTTTTCATAGGTAAGTTTAGATATAAAATTTTATTTATACTCTAATAATTTCACTTTGTTACATTTCTAGATTAAAGGGCGAGAAATACAAACACATAAATTAACATTTAAATTGAAATGGTGTACTTATGACCACTCGTTATATGCACTTAGCTCATGCTTCATTTCATGGTCTTTCAATTTCCTTTCCTTCACTTCTATGTGGATGACCCATTACTAAAAGAAACTAATGATCTCAAAATTATCCTATTCCTCATTCAAAACAATTCTAACTTATCACATGATTGATCCATGCTCCTGACCTAGATATATTTTCTCCTTAGACAAGGTCAAAATGTTTAGACTATCTCACTCCCTAGTCTTGTCAATTTTCATCGACTGCATCCTCCCACAAGAGAACAACTAGTTACTCAAATCCAAACTCATGTAATGGGTCATCCTACATGTTTATAAAAACCCATCCAAAGGAACTCCTAATTATTTACTATAAAGCCATAATTTTAAGTCATTTTATAGATAATACATCTATAAATGGAATATCACTAGATAATTAAGATAAATACATTTATTATTCTCAATATAGAGTCTATACAACCCTAGTAGCCTTGAGATAAGTCTCCATACACTTTGAAAGGTCACAAGTCATAATTGTAGCACATAAATACACTATAATTTCACAATCATCTAACATTACACCCATCTTTCACACACACATGCCATCATAACATGGGATAACCACATGGAGTTTGATCCCACTTCAATGTATTTGTATGTAGGAAATTCTTAACACATCAGGGTGTTAAGGTATAACATAATTTCAAATTATAAACCCTTTTTTGTTTTATTTGTTTATAATTAAGCTAGGGTTACAAGTGAAAAATAAGATACACAATGGTTTATGTGATGGATCTAGATCTCCTGCATAGAATACATTTCTAAAGTTAACCTATCATATCACTCATAAATAAAAAATCCTCACTAAAAGCTGACACATCCTAAAGATAGCAACATTTCCTTTCCCTATCTAAATCCAATGGCATTGTCATAGGTCTAAGCAAAACATTGTTCCTAATTAACAATGTAATCACATAGACTCCTAATTAGTTTTATAGTTTGTGTCCTAGATATAATTGAAACAAAATTCTTAATGCAATGTCAAATTTCTAGCTAAGTAATTTTTCTTTGTTATTTCCCCTTTTGGAATATTTCCAAATTTAAGAAATTTTGAATAATTCTGTGTTATTTGTTACATATATGTAGCATTTTGATTTCATGTAGAAGTTTATTTAATTAGGTAAATTAATTCATATATTTGATTTTTTTTATAAAACACATTTTATGCCCATACACTCATGAAATTAATAAAACAAAAATGCATATGCACTATTGCACATATGTACCTTTGTTGTGTGAAATTTCAAACACATGCTTCTAGGCTTGAAAATAGCTTTGATTCCTAAAATTAAGGCCTAAATTTCACACACAACAAAATTTGTGTTTTTGATTGAAAATGTTAAAATCCAACTTCCACCATGATGAATACTATGAATTTCATCAAGATATTTATTAAAAATATTAACATGATGTCTAAGACTCTGTTTTCTCTTTCTCTCTCTCTCTCTCTCTCTCTCTCTCTATATATATATATATATATATATATATATATATATATATATATATATATATATATATATATATATATATATATTTGATTAATTTAAACTTTCCATCTATATTGATTTATTATTATGTATTTCTATGCCACTATATGACACATATATACATGTGTATAATTGTATATGTATCTTTTGTTTGGTTCATCTGAATTAGAAAACAATTGTAGTGTTAAAAACTAGGCCTAATTCTACATACATTTAAAAAAAACCAAATTATGATTTTTTTGAGGTAGTTGAGGGGGTGAACAGTTGGATATCCATTTTTTAAAATCATTTTTAGGGTCTATTTACTTTTAATTTTTTTTAATAAAAATAAATATTCACTAAAACATTAAAAAAATATAGGTTTCAAACTAGATGCTCTTATCAAACTTTCTATGAAAGGGTTTCAAACATATTAAATGAAGCTTCAAAATGTAGGGGTGCACAAGTGACAATCTAACTTATTTTTTTAAAACATTAGTACCTCTTTAAATTTCAAATATTTTACCTACTTATACTTGACCATTTAAAAGAAAAATAGTAGTTTAGAAACTAGACTAGAAATTATATAATTCATGTTCTTATAACATCTTCAAAATTTGAGTGTAGGCATCTCAAATAATTTTTACAAGTTGAGGTTCATAAAAATTTTAGGGAAAAAATGTTCATTTAAGACCCATTTTATCCCCCCAAATCCATTCACTTACCCATGAAAAAAGTATTTAATAACTAATCATTCTTCTTCCTCATCCATTCAAACTAGGTCTTAGATATGGTAACAAGATTCAAGTTAAATATCTACCGTATATCTCACCAACATGAAGTTTAAAAATTTACATATTTATAAATTATATATCTTGAGTTGATTGATGAAGATGATTTACCTGATATTATTACTCTTATTTTTTTTTAAAATGATGAATTTATTCAAGAATATGTGGTATCTTATATAAATTTATCATCTTTCCACAATAATTATAGATTCTACTATAAACTAATTCACCATTCATACTTTGGCATTTGTGAGTGATCAAAAACCAATGATGACATTCCACTAGATGGTCATGATTCCTTATCTACTACTTTAAATATTAAGGACAAAACCACACTATTGAATGAGTCAACAAAAAAATTAAATTATGGTAATAAATAATACCTTGAGGTTGTATTAATAACTATATTGATGATAACTCAATAAGATAATGACATTTGATAAATGTTACATGAGTTTACGAAATTATTTTCTTGGTTCTATTCTGAGATGCCTAATATCAATCCATATATTATGATTCATATCTCTTTGTCCATTTTTATGGCAAATAATTTAATGAAAATATTATAAATATTCAATATTGATTAAGGGTAAATCCAATGATTATTAATTGTAGGTTTCAGATGACCTATCAATTATTTACCTTGGATTTATAATATTGTCATTGTCTTCATTGTCAAATTAGACATACACAATAGGGTATGCTAAAAATTTAGAGACTTGAATAAATATTGTACCGAGTATGTTTTACCATTACCCAATATTCATATGATTATTTAATTTACCATTGAGTATGAGATGTTCTCCTTTATGAAAGGATTTTATGGTTATAATCAATTTAAGATAATTCTTGTCGATCAATATAAGAAAACCTTCACCACTCTTTAGTGATCCATATGTATCTTTATAGACCCACACATCAAAATTTAGTGCCATGGTTACTTTCAAAAATCAATAAAATTATATGCACGACCTCTTTCGTCATGCACACCATGTATGGATCTAGGGAACATTCCATGCATACCTTGTAACTTTGCACCACCAAACATCTCCATGCATTATGTGCATTCTTCATAACACCTAGACTCATTATGTAGAGATAAGATGAAATACATGTGAACCCCTCATAAAATATGAAAAAATACATGAGCATCAAAATATTCATTGGTTTATGTTTAAGGGGTATCACCCAATTTCATGGGCAATGCCCTATACCAAATTATGGATGTTTAGTATTTTACTTCTATCACTAATGTTCCACGCAACACTATTATATGCAACATGACACATGTGACACCTTCCATTAAATTATAAAATTATTTAATATACACCATCCAAAAATACATTTAATCCATAAATCTGTGCACAACCATTTAACACTCAAAGAGATGATACATGATAGAATATTTGTCAGCACACTACACATCTAGAGGTCAGAGATGTAACTCTTGAAAGATAAAGAGTCACATGTGGATGTATAAATGGTTCAAGTTACATAATGGATTCTCAAAATTCACAACATGTAGTCCATTTACACATATTTATAACTTTAGTAGGTAGATACTAGAAAATTAAATAGTCATACATATTTATCAAGAGTATGTGATGCAAAAATGCACAAATAATTGAATAATTTTACTATTCTAATTCTATCAATTTTTTTATTTCTCATCTTATTCAATAAATATTATGCACATGCACACAAAATCATATATATATATATATATATATATTCATCTAGAGCATTTTTGCCTGTGCCACTTAGGATCTAGATCATTTAGGGTACATATTATTATGTTCTCATGCCTTTTTATATGAAATATTCTGATGCTATTTATCAAAGAATATGACACATATTTCATGATTACATGCATGATATTATATAAGAATACATTAATAATATATTTATAAAATAAAATAAACATGAAGACCATGTTAAATATTAAAAAATGGTTTTTGAAAGACTATGTAAATAAAATGTACAGTTAAAACCAAAGAAACATGTCTTTGGTATTATACCTCAAAACTTACTAGGATTTATCATTTCACAACATGGCATCAAGGTTGATCCTAATATTGTACAAGCCATTTTTTATATTCCTTTACCCATGTGAATAAAATAACTAAGAATTTTATAAGGAAAAATATAAGCCATTCGATTGTTTGTAACTTAATGAGTTGATAAAACTCAACCATTTTCTAGATAACTATGTAAAGGCACTAATTTTAAAGGGATGAATGATGTCAAAGAAAATTTGATTCAATAAAATAATATTTATATAATACATATCTTATGATTACACATATTTTTTATATACCATTATTACTATACATATCTATTACTAAACATGCCTTAGGTAACTTATTAACACAATATGATGATGAACATGGAGAAAGGCATATTTACTACATCTATTGCACATTGGTTGATTAAGAAAATAAATAAAAATCAATGGAAAATTTATGATTAGTTATTGTGTTTGTCACACATAAAGTTAGGTTCTACATGATAAATATAAAGACTCTTGTTATTGCAAATATTGATCCTTTGAGGTATATCATGTCTAATCCTTATCTATCTGAAGGCATAGGTAAGTGGGTCATACTATTTATGGAGTTAAATCTTAATTTTTATACCAAAAAATAGGTAAATGGGAAGTTATAATTGACTAACTCATTTTGGGTCCTTTATTATACCACACTCATATGAATAATGATTTTTGAGATGAGTTTGTTATGTGTACCAAAGTGAACAAGAAATAAACCATGTATTTTGATGGGTCTAAATATGATTTAGGTGTCAAAGATGGAATTGTATTAGTAACACCTTAGGGTTAGGATATGATATTAACATATTTATTGAGTTATTCATGTACCAACTATTTTATCTTATTTTATATTTAGTGGTTTAAACAAAGTAAAACTTGAGTCTGATTCAAATTGTATAAACTATTTCTAAATTTAAAAAATCTAAATGTAAATAATAGAGAGTGATAAATTTATTGTAATTTATATAAATATAAATGACTAAGAGGATAAGGTACTTAAATTTTTTCATTTCAATTTAGGTCTATGACAATGACTAGTTGTAAAAAAATGTCTAAAACATATTTTTTTTCTAAAAAGGGTTTGTGGTCGTTTGGATATAGAAACTAAGTGTCAAAACTTGTTGGGATAAATTTAATGTTGCTTAGGTGCCTATATAAAATGGATATTCCTATGTTATAATATATTTATCCTTGTGATATGTGTTAGATTATTCCATCACAAATAATTATGACTACTTGTAGATAGATGTTTTGTGCGATATCAGAGGGTGAGACTATGCACATGTTTAGATTCATATTCCTTCATCTTTAAACCTTATTTATGATTTTGACACTTTAATGACCTATAAAAATGACTTATAAATGATGGGTTGAGATGAACTTAACCACACTCCATTGAGTGGTTGAGTGTTGCCTACATTCTAATATTCTAAAGAGGGCTTAAATAAGACATAGTTATGGCTCCTAATTGTGTGTGTGATATATAAATCCAATACTATAACGAAATGAAATCATGTGTGTGAATTTAAACACTTGAAAACCTAGAATTTTGATCTTGAAATAGTATTTAAACTACAATTAAAGTTATTCTTTTGAGGAGTTTGTATATTTAGATGATTTAGGTAGTGCCTAAAAGATGTGCAGATGTATTCCTCAGTGTAATAGTGATTTTTCATGTGTAATAAATAGTAATAGGATTAGGATTGAAATGATTATATAGTTAAATCATTAGGTAATTTCCCCATGAATTGATAGGTAATACATGTGAAATAACCCAAAAGAAGAGTTTGCAATTGGGAAAATAGCCATTGAAGAGTGCATGGATAGGTTTGTCCATGGAAGAAAAATTGGGTAATTAGATCCATTTGGATATGTACAGAAGTGTCTAGTATAAAATAATTAATGATTGGAAATCAAGTGATAATATAAATAAGATTATAAGTTATTTATAGAGACTAGTGGAATCATACATATAAATAAAAAAAATAAGGAAGGCCAAACCCATAAGATAAATGAATGGATAGGAGAGAATGTGGGAGAGATTGTCTTGTGTATGATAAAGTTTAAATTAAAGTAATCCCACCTTTGATTGGTGTGGGAACTAGCCCAGGACACATTGAGAGACCCAAGTCTCTAAAGAGATATAGAAAAAAGAAACAAAGGGAAATACAACCCAAACAAAAAGAAAACCCCAAAAATTGAGCAAACACAATAGACAATAAAGTAAATAGTGAATTGCAACTATCAAATAATATACACAAAATTCAAACATTAAAAATTCCTAGGGGCCTAAAAGGGACTTTTAGTGGATTTTCCTTGGGTCTTGGCCCTAGGGCCTTCTTTGGAAGTACATTTCAAACCTTCAACAGCTGGGGGGAAGTAGATCTTAAAAGGGGTCCTAAGATGAGACACTAAAGTATCCAACCCTCCACCTAAGAGAACCAAAGATTGTGGATCAATAAGATCATCCTTATTTCTATGGATAAGGTGATAAAGGATAAGATTCTACCCTCCTTGCCTTCTCCACCAAAGTTTATAAATAGGTCCTAGTGCATCTCTTTAATCTTCTTCCATATATTTTTTATTTATATGGATTTGCTCTTTAGGCTCAATTAAATTGAGTGTAATCTAGTATTAAGAGAGATGACTTATTACCATGGGGACTTATTTGGGCTAGGGTCCTCTTGTGAGCCCTCCTCAAGAACAGAGATGGTTGGGTTGTGAGCCTTAGGGGAACCTAGGTCTGAGAGGATGACTAGGGGATCCTCCTTCTTTGGATACTTGGTTAAATCAACATTTAACTCTTCTTAAGCCTTTCATTTTAAAATTGTTTTTTTCTAGGGCCTACCAAATTTGGAAATTTTTTACCCCCTATAACGACATTCATGCATGACCCTTTTTTTTTAATTCACTTTTTTCCCCTCCACCCATTAAAACAAAGACACCAATAATTATTTTCTCCTCTCTAGAGGGGTGATTTTGAATAAAATAAAAATGAGAGACTAGTGTGAAACCAAAACTTTAGTATTTGCCTTAAAATCCTTCACATAATCCTCCAAAGAATGAAGTAGATATAATGGGAGAATATCCATATAAATACCTTTGAAGTGGTTCAATAAAATAAATTGATGATATCTTACCAGGATGAACTTAGAATCCAAGGTGATATACAACTTCACCTAATTGCAAACTTCTAGCCAAACCTCAGGGAGATCTACCCTTATGAAGATCTTATTTACTTTTTTTTTTTTTTTTTAGAGTTAAATAAATTTGGAACCCATTTATCCTTCATGATTTTATATTTATAATACTTTAGCTCCTCCACAATTAGTCTAGTGTCTTTAGCTATGGATTTTTCAATCACCTCAATCCTCATACCCCTCATAATTATGAGTCTCTCCTTCCAAGCCTTAGTAAAATCCTTATCCAAGTTGGAGTCATGGTCAGAAATTCTTAGCATAAACTGAGTAAGACTCCCTTCTCTATGATTACCAAAATTATGGGGTTATTATTCTTGATGGTCAAATAGGGCATGAGATCTACCCTACCAGTTCTCAATTCAGGCACATCACCTTCAAGAGAATCATGTTATGAAGTTGTCTCCTTTTATTTTTATATCAATGATTCCTATAGTGAAGCCATAGATTTAAATTAGGCAAGTCTGAGTCTTTTATCTAGCTTATTTGAAAAGGTGATTCTTAGTGAATAAAAGTAAAGTAAAATGAGATTCATAAACCATATAAGGAGAAAATATAATAAGTGCTCATAAATGCATATAATGATTAAATAATAAGCCTTAAAAATGATTATCTAAAGGGGAAAATATATTAAAACAAGGGGGATGATAATGTATTTAAAAAGGAAAAGCCATATTATTAAAATATGTGGGGGAGTGAGGTGGTAGAGTGCTTTCTATGAGGGAAGTAGGTGATGGTAGGGGCATGGAAATCTAATTGAAAAAGAAAAAAAATCTAGGTCACCTACATAGACTACCCAATGTACACCTAACCTAGAGAGGAAATAATAGAGAGGCCAAAGAAAAATGGTCATAAAATAAAACTAGCTACCAAAAAAATTAAAAAAGAGAAGGAAACTAGGGAAAAAGAAGGAACCCAATTTGGATCATAAAATCCACCCCAAACCCAAGAGATAGAAGATAAATGAAAAAAAAAATATGACTGGAAAAGATGTAAACAAAAAATAACCCAAAAGGCCTAAAAAAACCATTAAAAACAACCAAAGTGTTTCCACCTGAGAGAGTACTTTGTGTGCTATTGGAAATACCCTCTTTAATTTCCATCTCTAGTTTTCTATGGGGTGATGGTCTTGCCCTTTTATTTTTGAGATCTCCACAATTAATCTCTCTTTTTTAAAGATTTAGGTTTTTATGATGTAATGAGGAGACTAAATTTTTAGAGCAGTTCCCCCATTCATCTCTTTGGTTAGACCCTATTCATTTAGTAGTTGAAAACCTATGAGGTGTTTTTTTACGCTAGTTTGTCCTCAAGTAATTCTTTGAGAGAGATATGTATACTAAGGTTTGGTAAAAAAAACATTGTCAAGCATGTATTACCAAATTTAAGTGTCTATATTTACTCCCATTTTATTATAGTAATAAAAAATGTTAAATTAAAAGAATAGAGTTATAATTTTTTTACCTGAGTGTAACCACAATGGGTGTCTTCTGGTTCATTCCTTGTGCTAATCTTTCTCCATGTAAAATCTAAAATTAAACATATATAAGTAAATGTCCATTTATTATAGAAAATAATAAGTAAAAATTAAATTTAAAAAATAATGAATGAATACCCCTTTAGGTACGTGAACCAAACTACCCTCTAGAGTCATGGGATAATCAGGTGATTATGCCCCATGGATATGTAAGTTTAAAACCATGGGTTGAGATGAATATACACCAAGCCTCATTAGAGATGAAGACATGTTTATAAGTTAAGCCACACATAACCTCAACCATAATATTCATTATATTTTTTGAGAATGGGACCTACAAATGGGTTCAAATAAACATTATTAAAAGCATGAGTATCTAAGTAAATTTTTAAATAATCTACTGTAGATGGATTTTATGATTCAACCTAAGTACAACTAAGTAGAACCTAAGTAAATATCAATAAATATTTGTTTATAATGTCTCACATATACCCTACATATTCTTCCAATCTGATAATATTTTTAATATGAGTTATATAAACTATGGAAAAATATCATAATATATGTGAATTATTAATAAATGCCTCACATATACCCCTAATCTGATAACCTATGTAATATGAGTCATATAATTTATCTAATAATATTTTAGAATCTATGAACTATCAACATATGCCTTGTACATGCACCTAATATATGTAAAATATGTAATAATCTAAGTCAATCCTATAATAATATGTGTAAACTTGTAATAGTCTATGTAAACATATGTCCAAAATATAGATTTTCCATGTGAAATACTTAGTCTTTAAGATAAGTCCACTTTGTATTCCCCCTTTTGTGGCTAGGTATGCATCCTAAAATTAATCATCTCAAAATAAAAGAGTTATACACATAATGTTATATAAAAAATATGTAAGCATGAAAAACATGTGATAACATGCTTGAATTATGTCATTGTCATCACATAGATTTCGCACCCATTTCTTGATGTCATAGATCACTGTGCAAAAATCTAATGATACAATGGGATCACATCCAAGGTTTAGGACCTTGGTGAATTAAGTTAAACCTCTAAATAATACTAGATTCCTTTCACTAAATTTGATGAAAATGACAAATTATTAGGTTATAGAAATTTAATTTCTTTAGTGATCTTGCTCATAAACTAGGTTTTGACTAGGAAAAGAGTTTGAGAATGAAATTTTCAAAAATTAAAAATGGTGATTACACCAAATATTTTTATACTAGATTTTAATGATTTATTGAATTATCACAATAGAACAAAAAATACATTAAAATTTGTACCAGCACAAACTCATGCAAATGGGAAATCAAAGGCAATATTTGGTATTTTTCATACAAGGGACAAGATTCTTTTATTTTAATCAAAAAATATTCTAAAAGGGCAAAGAAAATTAAAAAAATGGAATTCATGAATGAAATAAGAATTAAAACATCCAAAAATATTCAAATAACCTTGCATACATAAAGATTTCTCAGACAAGAAAGGAAAATCTTCAATTTATTCTCATTCTCTAGGTTACAACATATATAACAATTACTCAAAATGTAGAATAGTATTTCTAGAAGCATAAATATAACATGGGCTATGCCATATTACCCATATTAATACAAAATATTTCATAAATGAGATGTAGTTAAAAATGAAATCCAACATCTAGTAGAAAGACATGCAAATTTGGAAGCTATATGAAAAATAGGCATGATCTTCAGTTGGTGGCATCCATGATGAGGTGAACAAGTGTTGAAAAATTTCATGCAAGAGCTAGGCATGATCCAAACTGGTAGGGACATAAATGGAACTTGGGAAGTCCTCATGCAATTCTTATTTTCTCTTTAGTTTCATTGTAACTTCATCTTCATGCAATGGGGGGTGCCAAAGTGAAACTCAAATTTTAAAAATAGTTAACTAAAAAATAATTTAAATTACTTTCTTGTAAAAACCTAATTTGTAATTTTCAAGTGAGACTTTTGCAACTTTCAAGTCATACCACTTTTTCAAAACTAGAATTGCATTTTATGATATGTGCTTTTAAAACTTAAGAAATTAAAAACTTATAGAAATGAAAGGTTCAATTTGCAAGTCTACTTTTTACAATTTCCAACCTTTCAAAATAGAAAGTGTAAAATACACATAGCTCTTTCTCAAAAGAGCTGTTAAAAAGATAATTTTAATTAACAAGTTATGTTTTTGCAACTTTACAATATTTTTACAAAAATAAAAATAAAATATAAAATAATGCTTTTAATATAAAAAAATCTACTTCAAACACTTCTTCTGACTCTTTATGCTTCTCAGCCTGTAATTTCTAAACATATGCATCAAAATCCTTGAAGATCTCCTAGATTCTATCTTCATCTGGGCCAAAAGAGTAGAGGTTGGTTATCTTGTAATTTGATGTTGTATCAAAATTTTCCCTTCTCAAAGCTTTATATTATTTAATATCTTTAACCATCTAATCCAATGTGTTATGGTATTTTATGTAGTGATGGATAGAGCTTAAGGTAAGGATGATATCTTTTGTTAATTTTTTTATCACTTCTTTAAATTTACTTTGAACCTCCTCTACTGAAGGGATTTACTCCTAATAGTTTATTATTCAACATGATAATTTATTCAAAAAATATTCAATGTCATATAGCATGTTAGTGGCCTTGTTATTTGTAACTTTAGCCTTATGGGAAGCATCTGTAAGAATTTTTATTCTGAATTGAGTTGCTTTGTCTAACTCCTCTTTCCCTCCATCATTTCTTAGTATGTTTTCTGAAAGGAGGACGTACATGGAAATTGAGTCCATAACTATCAATTTTGGATAGAAAATATTTAATCTTTATATCTCTCCCTCATATTTGTTAACCAGTTCTCTTAGGGTGACCCTTCTTTCCCTCAAAACTACATAGTGATCCATTATTATATCAATAATTTTATTACCTTTTGAGATGAACTCTTCTACCCATTCCTTAATGGCCCTTCTCATGCCACCAATTTATATCATCACATTATATTTTCCCTAATCTGTAATCTGGGTGATGGGCTATGCTAGTTTGGGTTGTGTTGATTGCATAGCGGGCTCTATGAATTTATTCAATGTAGTAGTTAGTTATTTAACCATATTTTTTAGCTCATCCTTAGTGACCTTGTCATTATACATTTTCTCAAAGAGGGATTTAATACTAGATTGAACTTCATGTTTCAACCCCTCCCTCATAGGACATCCAAGGTGAACCTTTGATACTTGATAGTCCCCCACCACTAGATCTTCTTTCTATTTATCTGGTGGGAGGACTATAATATCAACATACATTTCCCCTATTGAGTAACACAATATCCTTGAATTTTTTGGGTACATGTCTTGGATTTATTACATGTATCTAAGAGACCAAAATCCAGTGTACTAGGGGACACCATATAATTGTGTTTCTTCCCCATTATTTTTCTAACCAACTAGGTGTAGCATCATATTGTGCAGACACTATCACTTAAGAATTTGTCAACTAATATAGGCATGGTGACAAGTATTTTATCCTATACTGATATTAATTTGATTGATTGATAGATGTCTATGCAATTTCTTCTCCATATGTAGGCTAAAGGTCTACATTTGCATCAAGGACTTTCTCCTTCCCTATCTCCACTATAGGGGCTAGGGTTACTATGGAAGTGGAAGAGGTGGGGGTAATATAAATAATTAAATAAACATGTCTATTGTGGGTGTGGGATATGGAAGTGATATTAATGGGTGAGTAGACATAAGGATTTGGAACTTAGGGACTAGTGGAAGTGTATAGTATAGATCCTTGAATGAGTCAATTAAATTGGTTGGGCCACTTAGGGGTGGTAAGGTAGGAAAGATGAAAGGGGATGAAGATGAAGTAGTAGTTATCTTAGGAGTTGGGATGGCTAGTGAAATTTGAAGTCAGAATGACTGAATCCATGGTTAGATACTGCTATTTAGTGTTGGTGATTAATGAGGATGAAATGGAAGGAATTGCAAATTAAATGGAAGGAATTATGGAAGGAGGGTGTGAAATTATGGGAGAGGGAAGTGAAATGGAAACTTGAGTATCTAATGATGGGGGGGCCTAAGTGTCCACTTGACTTAATTTCACTATTGGCAATGGACTTATTATCATAGGTAAACTGATCAATATGGAGGGTGGAGTCACTTGGGGTGAAGGAGCGGAGATAGGAGGAGGAGGTGTTAGAGTTGCAAGAATGATAGAAATAGGTGGGGGATGAATCATAGAGATGGGAGTTATGAATATTAATAAAATGGGGGTTAAATATATGGGTGATTATAATGCATCTATGTCTTTAGATGAAATGACTATGGGTTGATCTGCTACAACTCCCTCCTTATTTGATTGTCCCTTCTTGGCCTTATATTTATTATTTTTCTTGTGAAAGATCATTGGCCTATTTGGTTGCTCTATTACTGCACTACTAGGACCCTCTGCTTATGGTGTAAATCCATGTTCATTGAGCTTCAATAGTCTTTTTATGATACTTATTGTCTCTTTGGTCACTTGGACCCCTTTAATCCTGAGCCAGTTGAGTATTTTATTGATCACATGGGTAGTTCTATCTATAAGAGAGAAATAATTAGGAATAAAGCACCTTACTATTGGAAGGGGTTACAAGTATATATTTTTTTATCATAGTAGACCTTGCCCACCATAGACTCACAATCCACCAAGTCCATAGGGACTAGTGCTAAGTTAAAATATTTGACCTAATCTAAGGTCATTTTGGATTAGTCCCTTAATCTGACTCCTCTTCATCATCTAAATCTTCCAAAAATCTTTAATGTAGGGGACACGAGAATATGTGGATATTCCTAGTGTGCTAGTAATTTTACCATGAAAATGATAAAGGGATTTTACCTCCAAAGCTCTTAAGGCCATCTGTGTCATTTATACATTATCACACTTAAATTTTTCTGAGGAGAATGTGTATCTACCTATATTGATTTGGAAATGAATTCCCAAATTGTGTTTTATAGATAATAACTTATGAGTCTTCATATGTTTCCTCACTATCTCCATCAATTTCCATTTATCACTCACATATCTTCAAAGGGTGTAAGGGTAGCTAATGAATTTGCATACCCTGATGTAGGAGTAGGTAGGGAACTAGATGAAATAGGAACCCTATCGGGTGATCTTTATAGTGGTTGCATTAGATAATTTCTCTCTCTAATTCTTTATCAAACATTATTATGATGTAGTAGGTGAATGCATCATTGAATCTACTAAAGTGTTATTTTATTTCCTCAAGAGTGAGTTCATGATAATAGTTAAACACTTTATTTGCCTCACTAGCTACTGTATTTATCCCTAGGAAAGCTCATCCTTTAGCAATATATATTCTAATTAGGAGGTCATGTAGAATTTTCTTATGGTTTTCACCTTCATCAATTACTTGTAGAGAGAGTCACTTATGAGTTGTGCCTATTGGATCTATTGTTTATTCTCATAGATGACCCATACATACCGATACATCTAATATTGAAATCTCTTTGTATCAGGACAACTAATGATCTTATGTAATAATATAATTACATCTCCTACCTCATTCTTAAAATCAATCCTTGCCAATGTCTTAGGTAATATAGTGGAGGTAGCCTTAAGAAATACTTATCCACTTCTTTTTCATCAATCTCTAACATCTAATATTTTTATCTTGAAATAATTTTTTGGATGATTATGAAGTTATATCTAGATAACTCTCAAACTCTGATATCGTAAACACAAAGTCAATGAAATCTGGGTCTAGATTTAAAATCCTTTCCCCTTTATCATTAAACATTTCTCTCTTGTCAACAACATAATGTTGTGCTAGTGCAATTACTAGCTCATGGATTTGTACAGTTAGGGGGAAAGCTACTTCTTGGGGTAGTCCAGAGTCATAGATATTTTAGATCTAGTCACTCTTAAATTCTGTGTTGATCTTGGTTCAAAAGTCACCTAGGTCAATATGACCTAGGTTCATGTCTATAATCTTAGTTGTGTTTGATTATAAACTAAGAGTGACATTGGGTCCTTTAGATTTGAACTTCATTTCTTTCCCAGACCTAGATTCTGAAGAGACTATTGAGGGAAAACTAACTACAAAGTTGGTAGGATTTGTAGGTGCTAAATGCTAGTGGAAAATCTAATGGAACTTAGAGTTCTTATGTGAAAGTGAAATTTTTGTGGCAAAGTGGAGAAGAAAAAGTAGGTTGAAATATCTAGTGGATATTTGAGGTGTGATTTATATGTGGAAACTTCATATAACTTGGAGTTGATTGAAGCAATGGAAAAATATGTAGAACTTGGAGATGTAAATCATAGGTCAAAAGTCCATAGGGACTTGGAATTGTTCTATGTAATAAAAATATCCATGGGGTTATAAGATGTAGTTAGCATGTTGAAATACCATAGATATGGGAGGTGCAATTTTTAGGTTGAAATTTCATAGGGACTTGGAAGTATCTATCAAGGAATATTCACTTGGCTTTGGGAATATCCATTGGTATATGAAATTTTGTGAACTGTAGGTTTTTGAAGAAATCTTGGAAATCATGGATGTTTGGAAAAAACACAATGAACCTATCTGACATTATGAAAAAAAACCCTACAAACCTAGTTTGTCTAAGTAAGAAAATGAACCCTTAGCAATTTCAATTGAATCTATAAACAAAGTTGTAGGAATGAAAATAACTCAAAAACAAGCTCAATTTATAGGAAATATGGCTTGAAGAATGCAAGGAAGTGGAATGAAGTACCATGTAGGGTGATAATGGAAATATGGCATTGCTTACAGGCATAACACATGGCTCAAGGTTATGGTTTTCAAGGTTGAAGGCATGGTGTGAGGTCATGGTTCAAGGTCACTATTAAAGCTCCAAATTATGATTAGAAATATAAACAATGACATTAACAAACCATTATTTAATTTATATAGACCCCATGTAATAAATGCAATCATGGTGGTGGTTAGTGGAGATTCAGAGTCTGGAAACACTTTTGCAATTTTCAATTTTACAAATTACACGTTGAACTCTAGATTCTATGGTATTGGCTTGGTTGACCCTTTAGAAATGGGAAGATGGAACTCAGGAGATAATTCACATTTTTTTAATTTGAAAATTGTACTTGGATTTCTAGATTTTGTAAGGGAGGTTTTTGTGTGAGAAGCCAAACTCTGGATATAATTTTTAATTTTACAAAATTGCAAATTATAGTTCAAGTTTTAATTTTTTTAACTAATTGGTTTGTAAGAAGTAGAGGTCTAGATATAATTGGCAATTTTCTAAAATTGCAAATTATAATTAGATCTTTGGTTTCCACCAACTAATGTTTAATGGGAAGTGGAGGTCTAGCTACAATTTTTACAAATTACAAATTGTAGTCATATTTTTGGTATCCACTAGTTAGAGTATTATACGATGCAAAGCCTGAGAAGCAATTTACAATTTTGAAAATTGTAGTTAGATATCTAGATTCTTTCGGCTAATATATTATGGGATCTAGAGTGTGGGAAGTAATTTATAATTTTTCAAAATAAAAATTGTATTACAATCTCTAGATTCTATAGGCTTAAGGAAATGGATGTTTTGGGTCAGTTTAAGGCATTTTTACAAAAAATAAGTGGTCTCCCTTACGGTACTTGATATTTTGATATTTATGGGACAAAATATCAACATTTTTGGCAACCTTTGTGGGATGATTACCTAATAATTAGTTTATTTATTTTATCCTTCTAGTTTATTGGGCATGAAGTCATTTTAATCTTAACAAACTTTAACTAGTGAAGAAGAAAATTGGGTTTTTCCTAAACAAGAACAAAACAAGGAAACATGGAACAAACTAAGGAAACAAAAACTCCTAATGATTTGACTTGTGTGAAATAACTTATTTTTTAAAACACAACTAACCCTATTATATACAAAATTTTGTTCTTATAATGAAGTCTAACCTCAAAAGCAAGCTTTGAGGTATATCTCATTAACTAGGATAGGTAGTTATGATCCATCAAGCTTAGATATCAAGAATTTATTAGCTCCTTTGTATTGAGTTATAATGTATGGACCATTCCATATTGCATCTAACTTGGTGTGCTTACCTAGTTTAGCCTTGTCTATATCCCATTTGAGAACCATGTCTCCTTCATTGAAGCTCCTATTAGATGATTTTTTATCAAAAGTCCTCTTTATTTGAGCCTAATTTGCCTCTAAAAATTTCATTGATTGGTTCTTGATTTCTTATAGTTCCATGAATTCCACCAATCTTACTGTAATTCCATCATTTTCAATCAAATCCAATTGATGATTGAACTCTAGAGATGGTAACTTAATTTATAGTGGGACTCGATATTCCCTTCCATATAATAACATGAATGGGGAGTTTATAATGGCTCTCTTGAGAGTGATCCTATTAGCCCATAATGTTGATTTCAACTTTGTGTGTCATGTCCTTTGGTTGTCCTCTATTATTCTTTTGATAATTCTTATGATGTTTTTATTGGTAGACTCATCTAAACCATTACCCTACAGGTAATAATTAAAAGAAGTACTTAGGTATACATTGTGATTTACAACCTATTTACTCACTTGAGTTCCCATAAAATCTTTGACATTATCTGAGATAATGGTGTGAGGAAAACCAAACCTTGAGACTATGTCATCCATGAATTCTAGGATAGATGCGTCCATGTCATATTTTAGTATAACTACTTTAGTCCATGTTTTTAAATAGTGCATTGTTATGAGGACCCATTTTTGGATTTCACTCAAGGGTGTATTGATCCAAGCAATATTTTAGGTGATAATTCAGGTGATGGTTTTACCTTAATTGGTGGTAGAATTTTTAGGAGCCGTAACTTTTGCACCATAGCTCCGTTTGATTCCCCATTTGAACCATTGGAAAGCTAAGAATGAGGTGAAAATAATGAGATGAAACTAAGATTTGATAAATGGATTTTGACCACCAAAAATCAAATGGAACTGTCCCAAATTTTAATTTTAGTAGTGCAGTCTAAAAATAGTAAGTTTCTAAAAATAGTAATTCCTTAAATTCTGTATTGTTGTAAATCATGGAAGTCAAACCACTTAATCTCCCTCAAGATTGGTGACCTTTCACATCCTCCTCTTACCTTAAAAATGTGTATAAATGAATATTTAACCTGAAATGGAAATTAGACATCTCTTTCCAAAGATAGGCATATGTTGTATCTACAATTTTGAGCAATAAAACATCTCTTCTCAGAGATAACATTATTACAATTGTGTTATTCTTATTTCTTGAATTATCTTTCAACCAAAGCTTCTAAGTTTTGGATCAGTGGTATTAGATCAATTTGTCTTGAGAGTGTATGATCTTGTGGATAAGGTCAGGCTACAAGATGATTGGGTGGAAAATAATAGAGCTTCCAAACTATCCATCTATTCGCTCCAAATGACCTCAAATGGTGGAAAACACTGAGAAATCTGATCCTTTCAAGGAAATGGTGAATTAAACCCTCCAATAGTAACAAGTGTAGATGTTATAATAATTTTCCCAAATTCTCCAACAAAACTTGATGGAAAATTCTAGCTCCTCATCTACACCCCTACATCATTTTAGTGCCCCAACACCCTTCAAGGTTTAGGTGGATTTTTATATCCACACATTTGAAGGTAAAATCAATGCTAATGTACTAGAAAATTGGTTGGATCAATTATCTTCATATTTTTCAATAAATAAATTCACTGATAAAGAGAAGATCACTTTTGCTCTTTTAAAAGCATCAATGCCTATCAAAGATTGGTGGGAAGTGTACAAGAAGAGATTCAGTATGGATGATATTGGCTTTGAAGTAGAACCTACCTAGGATGATTTCATATAAGTTGTAAAGGAAGAATACTACCCCATTAGATCATATGATGATCTATATATAAAGTGGCAACAACTTCACCAGGTAAGGAATAGTTTATTCAAGATTATAATGACATTTTTCATTCTCTATCTATGAGATTGGGCATTTAGGAAAGTGAGAAACATAAGGTTATAAAATATTGTGGTAGAATACAATGGTATATATGGGGGGAGATGGAACTCTTCAATTTGGAAACCTTCAGTGAGGTGTACAAGTTCACGATGAAGATTGAGTAGAAGCATGGAAGAATGAATATAAAGAGTCAGCCTTCAAAATGGAAAAGTGATAAAGAAGGTAAAAAATGAGGCTAAAATTGGAAGAAAAAGAAAGGGAAGACTAGGAAATTGTGTGATTACCACAAATCTAGAATGCACTCCAAAGAAGAATGTCGAGCCATCAAGTCCCTACTTTCTGAGTCACAATCCTCAACATTTACTGATCTACCTCATACACACCCTATAGTTGAAGAGGATGAAGAAGAGATTATAGATGTTAAGCCTGATGCCATTGTTGCTTCATCATAGACCCATGAGGAGAGGGTAGACAACAAAGAAAGGTTGTTTCACTCTAAGTTATGGGTGAAAGGTAAGCCTCTACATTTCATTCTTGATAGTGGGAGTCAAAAGAATTTAATCTCTATGAATGTTATGAAAATCCTAAATTTATCCATGAAGCCTCACCCAAAGCCATACACTATTGGATGGTTGAGTCTAGGGAGAAACCTTTGTGTCACCCACCCATGTCTTATATCATATGCAATAAAATGTTTCCAAGATGAGGTCTTATATGATGTGGTCAATCTGGATGTTTGTGATGTACTCTTTGGTCAGCCATTCATGTATGATTGACATGGAATATATGAATCAAGAAATCTAAGGATCATCCTCACTCTTGGAACATGATGCTACAGGGTACCAGAGGTACCACCTTCTACATTTGTCTCCCTGATTAGTGCCAAGAAATTTGTTCTCATGGTGGTCAAGCCAAAGAAATCCAAAAGGGCCAATGTTTTATACCTAACTACACAAACACCATAACAACATAAGAAAATATATACCAAGCTCAAGAAGTTTATGGCCTTCTATCCATAGATTGATGGTTAGATAGAAATGGTGAACAATCAAGCCTTTCACAATGACACAAAGCATAGTCCATTACAAGTATGCATCAAGAATCAAATAAAAATACAACTTACACACTTGATAAAAATATTGATGCAATGGGTACCATTTATTATCAATGAGGGATGAATGATCTGAGCAATATTTTAGGTGATAATTCAAGTGATGGTTCTACCTCAATTGGTGGCAAAACTTTTGGGAGCCATAACTTTTGCACCATAACTCCGTTTGACTCCCCGTTTGAACCGTTGGAAGGATAAGAATGAGGAGAAAATCTTGAGATGGTAGATATAATTGGTTTTTTACTCTTAAAAACCAAATGAAAGTTACCCAAATTTTAATTTTAGTAGTACAGTCTAAAAATAGTAAGTTTCTAAAAATAGTAATTCCTTAAATTTTGTATTGTTGTAAATCATAGAAGTCAAACCACTTAATCTCCCTCAAGATTGGTGACCTTCCACATCCTCCTCCTACCTTAAAAATGTCTATAAATGAAGATGTAAGCCAAAACATAAATCAAACATCTCTTTCCAAAGATAGGCATATGTTATATCTATAATTTTGAGCAATAACACATCTCTTCTCAGAGATAACATTGTTAGAATTGTATTGTTCTTATTTCTTGAATTATATTTCAACCAAATCTTATGAGTTTTAGATCATGGATTGATCATGCTAATGAAATTCAATCCCAATTGAGAAAATGGTTTGTTTGCTTGAATTGGTTTGAGAGGTAAAGTTGCTAACCTTTACTTACCTATGAACCAAGCACACTTCTCATAATTCCTTACCCATTAATGAGCATAATTTAAAAATTCAAGCCTATAATAGATCACTCTCATTATTTTTATGGCTATGGTTCTTGTAGATAAATGTCATCCCACTAGTCCATCATGAAATGATTCGATCACCTTGAGGACTTGATTATGCTTGATACATCTTAGCATGACTCCATTCATATCTTTTCTAAATAATATTACATAAAAGAGAACACAAGGAATGGATTGGAGTCTAAAACACATTTTCTTATACTATTGAAAGTCATATGGGTACTCATTAGTATATAGGAAGATGGTTACGTCATGGATCTAGCTATTGAAAAGAGGTGGATTAGATAGATGAGGTGCACTTTGAGCATATACGACTTCAGATACTACTTCAATAGTATTGATATGAGAAGACAATTGTTCACATCATCCTTTCCCTCTTATTTTGATATCCATGTCATATTCCATGACCTTTATGATCTATCATACTCTTTTTTCATTTATCTCCTGACTCATTAATAACTCTTTGACACTTTGGTGACTAGCCATTAGATGAATTTTATTATTAGAGAGCATATACCTAAAATTTTTGATAGTTTTGATCACAACATATACTTTCTTCTCCATGAAACTATAATTTTATTCATAATCCTTCAAATATTGACTGAAGAAAGATATTGGATATTCTAATTGTTCTTTATATTACTGATTTAGAATAGCTAAGATGCTGCCCTCCCCTCCAAAATCATAGAGAATGTAATCTTTCTCATAGTTGGGGTTGACTAGGGTAGGATCCTGAGAAATAGCTTGTTTGATGGCTTCAAAGTTGTCTTTTCCTTCTTGTGTCCAACTAAAAATGATACCATTTTTAAGTATTGTAGTAAGGGGTTTGGCCATAAAGGCAAAATTTGGAATAAAACTTATTGCAAATTTGATTTTCCAATAAAACTTTATAATCCCTTCTTATGGCTTGGTAGTGTTAATATAGATATAACACTAATTATTTCTGGGTCAATTGAAAGGCCCTCTTTTGAAATAATATGTCCTAGCAATTTCCCTTCATGAATTGTGAAAACACACTTATTTTGATTGAGGGAAACTTGAAATTCTTTACACCTTTCAAAAGTTTTCCTAAGGTAATCTAGATGTACATCAACATGCTTTGAGTAAATAGTAATGTCATCTAGATATACTAGGATCATTTCATTTATTAATCCTTTGAAAGCCATATCTATGGCTCTCTAAAATGTTGCACCAACATTAGTTAGACAAAATGGAATCTTTTTGTATTCATATGTACCCCATTTTATGGTGAAACCAATCTTGAACTGGTCTGATTCTTGTACTAAGATTTAGTTATAACTAAAATAACCATCTAGAAAAGAAAACCTTTCAAATCTTGTTATAGTTTGTAGAATATGATCCATATGGGGAAGGGGATAATGATACTTTAGAGACACTTTGTTTAGATCCTTGAAATATACATAAAGCCTAATTTTATTGTATTATTTCTTAAAAAGACCAAATTATAAATCCAAGATGAGTACTTGATAGGAAAGATGATGTTGGCCTCTATCAGTTTGGATAACTCACTCTTCATTAGGGGTTTTATCTTTGGATTAATTGGTCTCTACTTTTGTCTAATAGTCTTGGTATTTGGATCAAGATTTATTACATGTTGGGATAAGCTAGGGTCAATCCCCCTTAGATCATGATAACTCCAACTAAAGTTATTATCAAATTCTTGACACAACTCAATAAAATCTTAGTTTTCAAAAACATTGCATACCTTTATTATATTTAGTGATTTCCTTTCTAAGATGACTATTGGCTCTTAGTCTTATTCATTCATGGTGATGTTCTTCTTTCCTCCTTTCAGTCAATTATCTAAATTGAAGATGTTTTCTAGATTAACCAGACCCATGGGTAATTTATTTGTCTTTAATTGGATGATTTGATCTCCATATTGATCTTAGAGTCTTGACTGGTTATTATCAAAGAATTTATCTTCTTTTATAAAAAAATTGAAATTTTGTTGATCATTGTCAAAGACTTTCCAATTGGTTGCATTATCAGGAATACATGGCCTTATTATCAACCTTACATGATGGATATTTTTCTTAATTATTTTTTCTGGTAGGTTATATTGGGAGCTTATCGAGGCCATATGTTCAACATCTTTGTTTTATGATCTTGGTATCATTTGAATGTTTAAAGTGGCAAAGTCTTCTAATAGGTCCCAAACCTTATGTTTGTAAGATATTAGCAAATTATTTTTAGTTACACTTTTGGATCTCACTTAGTGAAAAATTAGCTCACTATCACCAACTATTTTACTGATTTTATCCCTCTCTACTTGGCTAATTGTATACTTGAAATCAAAACTTCATATTTAGCTACATTATTTGTGTAGTTGAACTGAAGTCTGAAAGAATAGAAATAACTCCCTTTTTGTGGAAAAATCGAGACAATACCTACACTTGCACCATTCCTACTTCTCGAACCATCAAAGAATATTTGACACATCCCTTGAAGATCTTCAATTGGTTTTACTAGGTTTGGGATGATTTTATCATTTTCATGAATTCAATATGTACCCAACCTTGTTTCTTATACATAGTCATAAGGATAAAATTTAAGTGTTAATCCCCATTCATCTAGATGAGTGTCTATAATCGCTTCTATAGGGATTATAAATTCATGATCAATATCCTCTTCCTAAGTCTATAATATAAAATTCATGTCTACAAGGATAAAATTTTATGGCTCAATATGGTATTTTATGATTGTCTTAGCTCTTATTATCACTCTTATTCCATATCTCATCCTAAGCAACATGTGAGACCAATCTGTAGATAAATATCCTCCCATTTTTGCAGTGAAATCTCATGAAAGATAAATGGACAAATAAGGGGAAAAGATTTATAATAAAGATATGTTAGGAAATTGATGAGCTTGGACAAGTATGAATAGTGAGCTTTAGACCTTTTATTATTCATACTATTTGACAAGCAGTCCCATCCAATTGAACCACACATTTATTGATAGATGTATACTATGTACTAAGTGCATCATATTTTTTTTTGGGCATAACAGAACTGTTAACCCATGGGACCTTGAAAAATTGAGGTAAACCTATGGAGAGGACTAACTTCATTTTATTAAATTTGGTGCAACCAATAAATTATTAGGTTATATAAATTTTTCTTCTTTAGTGACTTGATCCTAAATTAGGGTTTGACTAGGAAAAGATTTTGAGAATGAAATCTGCAAAAAGTAAAAATGGTGATTGCAACAAATATTTTTATAGTGGATTTTAATGCTTTTTTGAATGAACACAATAGAACAAAAAATAGATTAAAATTTTTAGGAGCATCAACTCATGAAAATGGGAAATCAAAGGCAATATTTGGTATTTTTCATATAAGGGACAATATTTTTTAATTTTAATCAAACAATATTCTAAAAGGGTAAAAAAATTACCATAAATGAAATTTTGTGACTGAAATAAGAATTAAAACATCCAAAAATATTCAAATAACCTTGCATACATAGAGATTTCTCAAACAATAAAAAAAAATATTAAATTTATTATCATTATCCAAGTTACAACATGTAGAAAATTTACTCAAAATGAAAATAATATTTATAACAGCAAAAATATACGATGGGCTATGCCATATTACCCATATTTATACAAAATCTCTCATAAATGGGATGTAGTTAACAATGAAATCCAAGGCCTAGTAGAAAGACATGAAACTATGGAATATCCATGAAAAAGAGGCATGATCTTTAGTTGGTGGCATCCATGGTGAGGTGAAAAAGTGTTTAAAAATTTCATGCAAGAGTATGGCATGATCCAAACTGGTAGGGGCATGGATGGAACTTGGAAATTCTTCATGCAATGCCTATGTTCTCTTTAGTTCAATTGTAACTTCATCTTCATGTAATGGGGGGCACCAAAGTAAAACTCAATCTTGAATAATAGATAACTAAAAAATAACTTAAGTTAATTTCTTTCAAAACCCTAATTTGTAAATTTTAATTGAGACTTTTACAACATTTAATTCATACCACTTTGTCAAAACTGGAATTACATTTTGCAATATGTTCTTTTACAACTTAAGTAATTAAAAATTTGTCAAAATGAAAAGTGAAATTTGCAAGTCTATTTTTTTACAATTTACAATCTTTAAAAATATAGTGTAAAATACACATGGCTTTTTC
The DNA here is from genome assembly GCA_037957365.1 of Torreya grandis. Taxonomy (NCBI): domain Eukaryota; kingdom Viridiplantae; phylum Streptophyta; class Pinopsida; order Cupressales; family Taxaceae; genus Torreya; species Torreya grandis. The sequence continues at coordinate 200,858 of JARHVA010001482.1, read as the reverse complement.
TCAAAAGAGCTATCAAAAAGATAGTTACAATTTACAAGTTATGTTTTTACAAATTTTCAATATTTTTACAACAATGAAAATAAAATATACAAGAATGTTTTTAATAGCAAGCATTAATCTATTTTCAACACTTCTTATGACTTGTTATCCTTCTCAACCCATAATTTTTGAACATATACATCAAAATCCTCAAAGATCTCTTGAATTCCATCTTCATCTGGGCCAAAAGAGTAGAAGTTGGTTATCTTGAAATATGCTACTATTTCAAAAATTTCCCTTCTTAAATCTCTGAATTCTTGAATATCTTTACCCATATGATCAAATGTGTTATGATATTTGATGTAATGGTGGATAGAGCTCAAGGTAAAAATTGTATCTTATGCAGATTCTTTTTTTATCACTTATTTAAATTATCTCTGAACCTCCTCTACTAAAAGGATATGCTCCTAATAGTTTGTTGGTCGACATGAAAATTTATTCAATAAATATTAAATGTAATATAGCATGTTGGTGGCCTTGTCATGTGTAACTTTAGCCTTATGGGAAGTGTCTACAAGCATTTATATTTTGAATTAAGCTACTATATCTAACTCCCCTTTCTCTCCATCATTTTTGAGTATGTTTTTTCAAGGAGGATGTCCATGTTAATCAAGTCAAACAACTATCAATTTTGAATAGAAACTATTCAAAATTTCTATCTCTCCCTCATACTTGTTAACCAATTCTCTCAATGTGACCCTTCTTTCCCTCAGAACTACATAATGATCCATTATTATATCAATATTGTTTTTACATTTTGATATGAGCTCTTATACCCATTCTTTATTATCCCTTCCCATGTTGCCAATTTAGATCATCAAATCAAGTGTTACTTGATCCATGATCTAGGTGATGGGTTGTGATGGTTTGGGTCATGATGATTGCACAATGGGCTCTATAAATTTATTCAATGCAGTCATTACTTGTTCAACCTTGTTTTTTAGCTCATACTTAGTGACCTTGTCACTATCCATTTTCTCAAAGAGGGATTTAATGCTAGATTGAACATCATGTTTCAAACCCTCCCTCATAGGACATCCAAGATGAACCTTTGATACCTGATAGTCCCCCACCACTAGATCTTCTTTCCATTTGTTTGGTAGGGGTATTATAATATCTACATACCTTTCCCCTATTTAGTCACACAATATCCTTGAAAAAGTCTAGGGGTCTATCTTGGATTTCTTACATGTATATAAGAGACCAAAATCCAAAGTATTGGGGGACACCATCTACTAGCATTTCTTCCCCACTATTTGTTCTAACCAACTAGGTGTAGCATCTTTTTTTGTAGACACTATCACTTGAGAATCTATAGCTAAAGATGTTATACTAATAGGTATGATGAAAAGTGTTTTATCCTATACTAATATTATCACTGATTGATCAGTAAATGTCTATGTAATTTATTCTCCATTTGTAGGTTGAAGGTCCACATTTTCATCAAGGACTAGCTCCTCCATATCCCCACTATAGGGGTTGGTTTTACTATGAAATTAGAAGAGGTTGGGGCAATGGAAATGGATGTGTTTACTAGAGGTGTGGGATATGGAAGTGATATTAATGGGGGAGTAGACATAGGGATTTGGAACTTAAGGACTAGTGGAAGTGTAGAGTCCAAAGCCTATAATGAGTCAATTAAATTGGTTGGGCCACTTAGGGGTGGTAAGGTAAGAAAGATGAAAATGGATGAAGATGAAGTAGTAGTTATCCCAAGAGTTGGGATGACCAGTGGATTTGAAGTCAAAATGACTGAATTTGAGGCTAGATAATGTTGTGTATTGTTGCTTATTAATGGGGATGGAATGGAAATAATTGTAAATTAAATGGAAGGAATTATGGAAGGAGGGAATGAAATTATGGGAGAAAGAAGTGAAATGGAAACCTGAGTATCCAATGATGGGAGGACCTATTTGTCCACTTGACTTGATTGCACTATTGACAATGGACTTATTGTCACATGTAAACTGATGGGAATGGAGGGTGGAGTCACTTAGGGTGAAGGAGGAGTGGAGAAAAGAGGAGTTGTTGGAGATACAATAATGATAGTAATAGGTGGGGGATGAATCACAAAGATGGGAGTTATGACCATTACTAAAATGGGGGTTGAAGCTATGGGTACTTCAACTATAAATATGTCCTTGAATGAAATGACTATAGGTTGGTATACTACTTCTCCCTCTTTGCTTGATTATCCTTTATTGTCATTTGATTTATTATTTTTCTTGTGAGACATCACTAGCCTATTTGGTTTCTCTATTGTTACACCACTAGGACTCTCTATTGATGGTGTAACTCCATGTTCCTTGAGCTTTAGTAGTTTTTATGTGATACTATCTCTTTGGTCATTTGGACCACTTTACTCTTGATCCAATTGAATGTTTGATTGATCACATGGGTAATTATATCTATCAAAGATAAAGACTGAGGAATAAACCACCTTACCACTAGAAAGGGCTATAAGTATATCTTTTCATCATAGTAGACTTTGTCTAATAAGGACTCATCATCCACCAATTCTTTAGGGACTGATTCTAATTCAAAAGCTTTAAACTGATCCAAAGTCATTCTAGAGTAGTCCCTCAATCTAATTTCCTCTTCATCATCCAAATATTCCTAGAAATATTCAAAGTAGGGGACATGGTAATATGTGGAGATTCCAAGTGTGCTAGTGATGTTACCATGGCCATCATATAAAGGTCTTGCCTCCAAATCTCTTAGGATAATCTATGCCATTTTTTCATTGGCACACTTAGATTTTACTAAGGGGCATGTGTATCTACCTATACTAATTAGGAAATGAGTTATTGACTTGTGTTTTCTAGATAATAGCATGTGAGTTTGTATAGGTTGCCTCACTAGCTCCATCAATTCCCATTTATCACTCACATAACTTGGAAGGGTGTAAGGGCAAACACTAAATCCACATACCTTGATGTAGGAGTAGGTAGGGAACTAGATGAAATAGGAACCCAATTAGGTGATCTCTATAGTGGCTACTTTAGAGAATCTCTTTCTCTCTAGTTTCTTATCAAACATTATTATAATACAGTAGATGAATGCATCATTGACTCTCCTAAAGTGTTGTTTGTTTTCTTCAAGAGTGAGGTTAGGGTAATAATTGAACACTTTATTTGAATCAATAGCTACTATATTGAGCCTTGGGAAAGATCATCCTTTGTCTAATTTATGTGTACTAGGTAGGAGGTCATGTAGAATTTTCTTGTGGTTTGCACCTCCATCAACTGCTTATGGAGGGAGTCACTGATGAGTTATGCCCAATGGATGTATTGTCTATTATCATGGATGACCCATATATATTGATACATCAAATATTATAATATATTTTAATAAATAAAACTAGTGTTGGAAGTAGATATTGAGATGGGGGTGAATTATTGTATTAACAATATCTATTCAATTTCATGAAGCATTCATTCACATAAAATATCAATGCACAAACAAATAAATATATAGGCATATCATAAGATAACATAAGAGATATGTGGGAAACAATCTTAGGGGATAAAACACATTGAAACATGCACATGGAATACAATATTTTAACACTTTAAAACACTTTACAAGGAGCTCCAACCCTTATTTAAATAAGCACCCACTTAACTAGTCTTCTACAAGCTCTATCTTGCAAGGAGGATCCATAACCCTATGTAAATTAGCACTAGAAAAGTCACCTATGATATATAATCACCATATAACACCTATTTCTAAATCAACTATAGATGAAAACCTTATTTTTCACTCTTTACCCTTCAATCTCATTCAAACAACCTTTTAGGCCTTCTTGCTCAATTAGCCCTCTCTTTGGAAGAATTAGGTCAAATGACATTATTTAAGACATATATAAAAATAGTTAGATAATAATTTAATGTTAATTTCAGATTTATTATGATCTTAAATCCCTTAACCTATTCTCTAAAACATTGTATCCTTCGCTCAATAGCTCAATTCTTTAACTAGTCAAAAAGGCTTATTAGGCCTTGACTTTATACTCGATTCTTTCTCATTCCTATCTTGGTCAGAAATGAAAATTTAAATACATGAAATAATATTTGAATAGATAATCATACAAGTTTCAAATATGAAACATAAATTACATAAATTGGTCATAGTCCATAAGGACCAAATCCACAATTAGGCCTAATGGAGACCTAATGCAATTAAATTTGTCCTATCGACACGTTACCACTCTAACCCTTAAGAAAACTTATTGTATTAAGAAATAAATTAATAAATATTAAAATATCCATTTATAATTTCATCTTTATTCCCCAAATATATTTGTTCCATTTCACTACTTGGACGTACCAATTATGTCTCCTTGCCAATAGGCCTTCTTACTACCAGAAAGTTTGTATTAAAACTTTGAACCAAATACACAAATTTGATAAATAAAACACATATAAAATCATATTAATATGATATTTATTACTTATAATAATTCAAAAAATTATTTTTTATTCACCACATAAGCCAAAAGGTCTTAGGAACACTTCTACAAAAGGCTTACTCAGAAACATTAAACACTGTCAACACACAATCAAAATCATTTTACTCTCCAAACTTGAAAAAGGACTTATAATAAATATAAATACATTAAAATTATACTATTATTCCTTTATAACACCTTAAATATCATTTTATCCTTAAAATTAGTGAAAAGTGACTCAAGACCATCCTTTTCACACATACATAAAAAGTTACCTGTAGCACAAAAAACATAGTTAAGAAACTCAAGTCTTAGAAAACCTATGGGAACACTTTTGTTATATTTAAATGAGTTTTTATGAACCTTAAAAATCCTTATATCATTCATAAAAATATATATCACATGGGTATATATCAATATTTTTCTTTCAAACCAATCTCACCATATCACTCTACATAGACTTCACTGTGTTAAATAGACTAGTTTGATGACAACTTTTTGATTGAGTATAGGAATAATAAACAATTATAAAACAATGGGATAGGATATATATGTCTTTAATAATTACCCCATGCATTATTATCCATCTCTAGTCCTTTATAACCAATCCCTAATCTTATTATCATCCTTACCTAGTTTTCTCACTGTTCTACTCATTAGGCCAATTTAGTGATATGCTAACTTCCATTACCAGTTTAGAAAATTTTTGGTTATAAAACTGACAATAAAATTTTATGGACATAAAATATAATCATTTCACATCATCCTTCATCCATTTACATGCTTTGACTTGGTCAACCCTACTTGCTACACCAAAATCCCTTAAAATAAGGGTTTTCTTGTAGCTTTTACTCATTGTCAAGACAAACCAAAACTATCTAAGGAAACCTTGAAGAGTCCTTTACATGTTTAAAACATAAAATTAGGTCAAAATTAAATTTTTTTCTATAAATTATTATATATTTCCTATCAAGTCTTTGTTAGGGTTTTAGGAGGGTTTTGACTACCTTACCTTCTTAGCAATCATTCATAAAGGATTTACCTCATATCCAAAACCAATGTTAGGGAATTCAAAATAGGTACCTTAATAAACTTATATGAAGTTATTAGGATCTAATTTTAAGGTTTAACATGCCAATAATCATGATAAACCTCTTCTCAAGTCTATAACACCCCATTCTATGCACATAGTCAAACTTATCACATTTTTCATGTTTTTTCCTTCAGGTATTGACTTCAAAGTTTTCCACAAAATTAAAATGACATATCACACCTTTTTAAATTATTTAAATAGTTATATCAGCTTTATAAATTATATTTACCACTCATTAGGTCACTATAGGTTATTTTGCATACTAGGCCTTATATTGTCAGTCATGCTTAGACTATGATCATGCCTTGAAACCTATTGAAATATCTTCAACAATCCATAATAATGTTATTTGACATCATAAAAGGTTTATACACTATTAAAATTACTAACATAGGTCTTTAAAGGCTCAACTCACATGCTACCAAGCCTATGTCATTTCACTAGTTCTTTTAAGGGAATATTAGGCCTTAACACTATACCTTGAAACTCATTAGTAAGCTTCTTTGTCCCTTTGTTCATTATTAACATAGATTATGATACTTTATCATGCCTATTATTAACTAAATCACAAATATTTACCATGCATCATGCATACATCTTCTTCACAGAGCTAGACCAGGCTACTCAAGATACTGAGTACTCAGAGTTTAGACACAAACAAGATAGCTCTCAATGATATCATTCTTCAAGCATGATTCCATGAAGACAAATTTATTCTCAACATATCTATGAGATTTTTATCATCAATTTTTAAAAAAAAAACCTTTGACATGTCATAAAACCTTAGAAAGAATACCAGGTTTCCTTCAAAATTTCTCTCAATAGAGAGACCAAGATTCTTTGTAACACACTTGTTCACCAAGCATGATATCAATTCTGAATATTGACATGAAGGACATTTAACTTAACATTGACATCAATGACAAAATTAATTATTTAATACCAACATTAAGAACAAACCTCAATAATCTCCCCCTTATTCATTGATGGCAAACACTCTTAATCATAGCAAATCATTTTGCTTCCTTCAAGCTAGATCTTCTTCAATACTTGATCTTTGAAATAAAAAAATTCTCCCCCTTTGACATTAATGACAAAGGTTCATCTTCTTGGCAGATATTTTAGACTTGGACATGATTGACTCCCTTTATCTCCATGAAAATTCAAGACATTTTCAAAACTATGACTTGGTTTGATCAAGTCATCATACACAAATTTTTTGACTTGTCTCTTGTGATCACACTAATAATAGACTTATTTGATATAAAATTTAATATGAAGGTCTCCTTAAACCATAAAACTCCTCCTATGATTAATCATCATTCATTCTTCTTCCTTGTTAGTTGAGTGCCTCCATGAAGCCTAATGGAGTCACCTCTGCTCTAGAGAACTAGAATAGCATAAGTTCAGGAGAAACCTAGATCTCCATGTCCTTGTAGGATTGAACTTCCTTCATGATAATTTTATGCTTAATTTTTCCTTTTGGCTTGAAATAATTAGTCTTTGTCTAAGAAACACTCTATCTTGATCTATTAGTCTTGACTTCTTCATCAATAAATTGAACCAATAGAGAAAATTCCTGGCACTCCTTTGCATCTTGATTTTACTCTACCATGTAAAATAGTCCATTTGAACTTATATATTAATTATTAACCTTATCTACCTTAGGTTTCCACTTATAGTTTCTCTCTTGTGTTCTATAAGCCTCAAACTTCTTGTCTTGTCTTGAGAAGCCATGCTTATAGTATTTAGCAATGTGACCAACCTTATGATAGTTAAAACAATTTATCCCTCTATATGGAAACACACCATGACCCATACCTCTTGGCTGATGGTTATCCTCATAATTCCAAGAAAATTCATTCTTGAAAGGCCTTCTATAATGCCTCACTCTTTGACTAAATTGATTACATTAATAACAATATCCATTTAAAGGATTAACATACCTTATATTATTAGAAATCTTGATAGTTATAACCTTTTTTCTATAAACATCCTCATTCTTTGGTTGTTCTTTGAAAATTTTATCACATTAGTGTCCTTGTCTTGATCTCCAATGAAGCCAAGACCTATTTTGTCATTAGCAATCTTTTGAATGCTTAGAAGGTTATCTAGATTATTAGTACTCTTTTCAAACCTCACAAAGGACTTAATATTATTTTATGTTTGTTTTAATTTAACTCTTATGGGGTTCACTTCAGCTACATACCTTACACATTCTTCTTCTTTTACTTCTAGGTTTGCAGTTAAAATTTCAAGTTGACTCACGACCTGTTTGACTATTTCTTCTTGTTCCTTAGTATAGATTCAAACAAGTTGATTTGATCCTCATAGTATTTGATAAGGTACCTCATAAACCTATTATTTTTCTTGACCATCTTCAATTCTTCTAGAGTATTCATCAACTCAGCCTCAAAATCCACCTCATATCCTTCTTCATCTAAATCACAAACAAACACATCCAATCCATATGGATTATTCTATATTTGAGAAGATTGATTCTTCAACCATGAAGAGAACCTTATTGACATCAGGACCATCACCTTCATGATCACTTTCTAAGTCACTTCTCTCATTCTCATCAGATGAACTATAATCCTCCTTGGTACAAAGACTCCTTTTGTTTTTTAAGAATAGTTTCTTATTATCATATCTTTTGAAGTGTTTATTACTCTTATTAGACTTATAAGACTTTTTATCATCATCAATATCTTCATCATGCTCTACATCATCCTTTCTCTTATTCAATGTATCCAACCTCTCCATAATTAAAACATTTAAAAGGCATCTTGCCCTTGTATTTACATGAACCTATCTTCAAATTTATTGAAAACATAGCTATTAACTCATCATCATAAATATTAGATTCATCATTATTAATGAATTTATTACCTTCTAACTTCTCTTTTGGCTTATTTTATTTTTGGAATGTAGATTCCTTCTTTGTAGGTCTTTCTTCACTTGTCCTCATCTCATAAGTTTTTAGGGTTCCATGAAGTCCATTAATCTCTAACTTATATAGATATTGAATTTATTCAATGGCACATATCTTGGAATAAAATTTGGGAGTTAGAGACATTAATAATTTTTGAATAATAGTAGTTTCTTTCAATTCTTATTCTAAACCTCTTATGATATAAAACACTTCATTAACCCTCAACAAGGAGGTTGCAATGGTCTCATCTTCATTCATCTTTAGACTTTCAAATTATATTATATGGGTTTAAAACTTAGATAATTTTTCCTTCAAATATCCTTCATGAATATTTTTTAATTTATCCCAAATTTATTTGGAAGATATATAGTGCATAACCTTCACTAGTTTTGCTTCAGATAAACCACACATAATACCATTCATTGTTTTTGAGTTGGTCACTAGCCTTCTTACAAGCTACATTCATAGGAGGAATAGTGGGTGAAGTATACCCATCCAAGACTAATTTTCAAACATCATGACCTTGATACATTATATATGTCCCAATTTTAAAACTCCAAAAGGAATAATTAGATCCAGTGAACAATAGAGCTTTGTTTGTAGAGAAACCACCTTGTGCTTGACTAGTCATATTAGCTTGTTTAGAATCTCATTTAGGTTTTAAGATCTCTTTTAAAGGGCTTGATATAATACCAAATTTTTTAAGTAGATACTGAGAGTGGGGGTGAGTCAAATTATTAACAATATCTATTCAAATTTATGAAGCATTCATTCACATAAAATATCAATGCACAAATAAACAACTATACAAACATATCATAACAAAACATGAGATATATGTGAGAAAATTATTAAGGGATAAAATAAAATAAAAAATTAACATGTAATATATTCCTATAATGTCAATATCCAAATTTTAGTGAAGCAACAACTTCATAAGGAGCTCAAACCCCTATCTTGATAAGCGCTCACTTAATTAGTCTTCTGCAAGCTCTATATTACAAGGAAGATCTAAAAACCTAGGCAAATTAGCACCAAAAAAGCCACATATAATATACAATAAACTTATAACACATTTTTATAACTAAAATATATATGAAAACCTTATTTTTCACTCTTTACCCTTTAATCTCACTCAATCAACCTCTTATGCCTTCTCGCTCAATTAACGCTATCTTTGGCATAATTAGGTCAAATGACCTTCCTTAAAACCTATATAAAAATAGTTATACACTAAAAAAAAATTAAGATAATAATTATAATGATCTTATATTCCTTAACCTGATCTCCAAAACACTATATCCTTAGCTCGATAGCTCAATTCTCTAACTAATCAAAATAGGTTTATTAGGCCATGACTTTATACTCGATTCTTTATCATACCTATCTTGGTCGGCCATGAAAATTCACATAAATGAAATAAATTTGGAATATATCAAAATAAATATTTTAAATATGAAATAAACATTAAATAATTTGATCATAGTCCATAAAGACCAAATCCATAATTAGGCCTAATGGAGACCTAATGAAATTCGGTTTGCCCTATCCACACATTACCACTCTGACCCTTAAGAACACTTATTGTATTAAAAAAATTCATAAATTCATAAAATATAAAATTTATAAGTTAATATTTATTCCCTAACTCTATTTGGTCCATTTCACTACTTGGACATACCAATTAGGTCTCCTCGCTAATAGGCCTTCTTACGGCTAGAAAGTATGTATTGAAAATTTGAAAAAAATACACAAATTTGACACATAAACCACAAATAAAATAATATTAATAGGGTATTTATGAATTAAAATACTTTAAAAAATTATTTTATCTTCACCACATAGGCCAAAAGGCCTTAGGAATACTTCTGTAAAAGGCATACTCAGTAACATTAAACACTGTCAACACAATCAAAATCATTTGACTCTCCAAGCTTGAACAAGGAGTTAAATTGAATAAAAAATATGTTAAAATTATCCTATGATTATTTATAACACATTAAATATAATTTTATCCTTAAAATTAGTGAAAAATGACTCAAGAACATCCTTTTCACACAGACACAGAGAAAGTTGCCTGTAGCACAAAAAACACAGTCAAGAAATTCAAGTCTTAAAACACCTATGGGAAAAATTATGTGATATATAAATGAGTTTTTATGAAAATTAAACATAATTATATCATATATTAAAATATTTATTTCATTTTTTTATATAAATATTGGTCCTTCAGACCAATCTCACTATGTCACTCTACACAAACTTCACTATGTTAGACAGACCAATTTGATGACAACTTTTTGCTTGAGTATAGGCATGATAAGAACTTTTAAAATAATGGGATATGATGGATAGGTATTTAATAATTTACCCATGCCTTAGGATATATCTCTAATCCTCTAAAACTAATCCCCAATCTCATTCTCATTCTCACCTAGTTTTCTCATTGTTCTACTCATTAAGCCTGTTTAGTGATGGGCTAACTTCTATGACTAGTTTAGCACATTTTTTATTAGAAAAATAATAATAAAATTTTATTTTCATAAAATATAAGTATTAAAAATCATCCTCCATCCATTTTCATTCTTTGACCTGGTCATCCCTTCCTACTACACCAAAATCTCTAAAAGCAAGGGTTTTTCTATAACTTCTACTTATTGTCAAGACAAATCAAAACCACCTAAGGAAAAATTGAAGGGTAATTTACATATTAAAAAAATAAAACTATGGAAAATGTACCATTATATTCCATTACCAATTATATATTTCCTATTGGGTCTTTGTTAGGGTTTTAGGAGGATTTTGACTACATTACCTTCTTAGCAATCATTCATAAACAATTGCCCCTCATCTCCAAAACCAATGCTAATAAATGAAAGATAGGGAACTTATCCAAATTAAATGAAGTTATTAGGATCTCATGAAATTTTTTCACATGATAATGAGAATGAAAAACCTCTTCTCATGTCTGTAACACCCTAATATGTGCATACAATCAACCTTATCATAGGTTTTTATGCTTTCTCCTTCAGGAATTGACTTAAAACTTTATCCACACATATAAAATGAAATATCACACTTTTTAAAATTATTTATGGATATTACACTTTTTAAAATGATATTAATCCCTCATTAGGTCACTATAGGTTACTTTGCATACTAGGCCTTATATTGCTAGTCATGCTTTGACTATGATCATGCCTTGAAACCTCTTAAACTATCTTCAACACTCCAAAATCATGTAATGTGACCTAAAAAAAAATTTATACACTACTAAAATTTATCACATAGGAATCTAAAGGCTCATCTCACATGCTACTAGGCCTATGTCATTTCACTAGGTCTTCTAAGTAAAGATTAAGACTTAACACTAGACCTTAAAACTCATCAGTAAGATTCTTTGTCTCTTTATTCATTTTAAAAATATACTAGGATAATTTATCATTCTTTTAATAAAATAAATCATAAATATTTACCATGTGTCTTGCATACATATTCTTTATAGAGCCAGGCCAAGCTACTCAAGATACCTAGTATTCAGAGTTTGGACACAAACAAGCTAGCTCTTAATGATATCATTATTTAAGCATGATTCCCTAAATACAAAGATATTATCAAAAAATATATGAGATTTGTCTCATCACAACCTTGTACTAAGACATTTGACATGTCATAAAACCTCAAAAAGAATACCAGGTTGCCTTCAAATTTTATATTAATAAAGAGACCAAGCTTCTTTTTAACACACCACTTCACCAACCATGATATCAATTTTAACTGTTGACATGAAATACATTTAAATTAACTTTTAAATCAATGAAAAAATTAATTTCTTAATACCAACATTAGGAACAAACCTCAACAATCTCCCCTTTTTTCATTAATGGCAAACACTCTTAATCATAGAAAATCATTTTACTTCCTTCAAGCTAGATATTCTTCAATACTTGATCTTTAAAATAAAAACTATCTCCCTCTTTGAAATTAATGACAAAGGTTTATATTCTTGGTAGATATTTTATCCTTTCACCTAGGGCAACATACTTTCACATGAGACATGATTGATTCCTTTTGTCTCCATAAAAATTCAAGACATTTTCAAAACTATGACTTAGTTTGATCATGTCATCATACATACTTTTTTTGACTTATCTCTTGTGATCACACCTATAGAAAACTTATTAGATATAAAATTGAATATTAAGGTATCCTTATATCACAAAACTCCTCCTATGATTGAGCATCCTTCATGTTTCTTCCTTGCTAGTTGAGTGCCTCCATGAAGCCTAATGGAGTCACTTCTGCTCTAGAGAACTAGAATAGCATAAGTTTAGGAGATTATTATATCTCCATGTCCTTTCAATATTGAAATTACTTCATGATACTTTTATGCTTAATTTGTCCTTTTAGCTTGAACTCCTCAGTCTTTGTTTGAGAAACACTATATCTTGATATATTGGTCTTGACTTCTTCATTAACAAATTGAACTAATAAAAAAATTCTTGGCACTCCTTTGCATATTGATTTTACTCTACCATGGAAAATAGTCCATTTGAACTTGTATACTGATTATCAACCTTATATACCTTATGTTTCCATTTACAGTTTCTCTCTTATGTTCTAGAAGCCTCAAACTTCTTGTCTTGTCTTGAAAATTCATGCTTACATTACTTTGAAATGTGACCAACCTTATGACAGTTAAAATAATTTATCCCTCTAGATGGAAACACACCATGCCCAAAAATTTTGGTTGATGGTTTTCCTCATAGTTCCATGCAAATTCGTTCTTGAAAGGCCTTCTGTAATGCCTCACTCTATGACCAAATTGATTACATGAATGATAATATCCATTGAAATGATTATCATACCTTATGTTATGAGAATTATTTATATTATTAGCCTTTGTTCTATCATCACTCATTCTTTGGTTGTTATTTTACATTTTTTTTATCACATTAGTTTCCTTGTCTTGATCTCTAATGAAGCCAAAGCCTGTTTTGTCATTAGTAGTCTTTTGACTACTCAGAAGGTTATTTACATCATTGGTACTCTTTTCAAACATCACAAAATAATTGAACTTATTTTATTCTTATTTAAATTAAAATCTTAAGGAGTTTACTTCAGCTACATACCTATCACATTATTCTTCTTTTTCTTCTAGGCCTGCAATCATAATTTCAAATTGAAACTCACATGTTTGACTATTTCCTCTTGTTCCTTGGAGTTATTGCTTAGTCTAGCTTCAAACAATTTAATTTGATCCTCATAATTTAATAAGGGACATCATCACCCAATTCTCTTTCTTGACCATATTCAATTCTTCTAGAGTATTCATCAACTCGACCTCAAAATCCACCTCATTTCTTTCTTCATCTAAATCACCAACAATACCTCAATTCTATATGGATTCTTCTAGATTTGAGCATCTTGCTTCTTTAGCCATGAAGATAACCCCATTGACATCAAGGCCATCACCTTCATGATTAATTTTTGAGCCACTTATCTCATTCTCATTAGATGAACTACAATCCTCCTTGGTGTAGAGACTCCTTTTGTTTTTCAATAATCTTTTCTTGTTGTCATATCTTCTAAAGTGTTTATTACTCTTATCAAACTTACAATACTTTTAATCATCATCTATATCTTTATCATTCTCTACATCATCCTTTGTATTATGATTATGAGGAAATTTTTTGGTAAATAAGGTTGACTTACCTTCAAGATAAGGTCAACATACAAGAAGCCTTGTTTAATAAGCCACCAAATCATGTAACCTACCCAACTATGGCATCCCAAATTCCCTATAAAATAGGAATTAAATTAAATACACTTTAATTTATTTTAAATAATACTAAAAGTACACCCTAACTCTTTGGAATTTATTCAAGTACTTAGATAATGAATTGAAGTTAACTAGCAGTTCTAGCTATTTTAAAGAAATTTCAAGAAAGTATCCAAAATTGACCAAACAAATGATATGGTACATAAATAAATTAAATAACATTTATAAAAACATTAAAAAATAAATGAAACAATTATAAAATTAATAATTAAGTGCCTAAATTGGAATCATATGAAACATTCCCCCTTTAATGAAAATAGGTGAAATGCCTATCATCTCCTTAAGTCTTCTTAAGCATATTCTTTGTCATCACAAAAAATCAAAGTTGACTCAAGTTGAGCCTCTATGAAATCAGTCAAGAGTACTATCATCCATAATCATTGTTTGAAAGATGATATAAGGGTTGTATATTTATATTTAGTATAAGATAGTGTAATTATAGTTTATTTTGAAGACCAAGAAACCAACCCACTTACCAGTGTGAAGTAATAAATTGAAGTTGGCTACCTGTCATCAAGAGATTCTCCAAAATTTGAATATGTGTATTTAATGAGACATAAATACCTTTATGATATAAAATTAATAAATTCATTATAATTACCTCTGACATATCTTAAAAATTCTCTTCATTTCCTGTAAATGCTTGAATGATGATATGCCCATAAATATAGAAAATAGTCTAGCTTTTAGCTTGTCAACTGTGCCATCACTTTTAACCTCGGTATTGTAAACCCACTTTGTACCAATGAAATATATATTCAATTTAGGATAACATTATTTCCATGTATTATTACTTTAATTGAATCCATCTATAATTTTATAGCACCAACCCATTCTTTCTTTTGATTAGCTTCTTGTAACAACCCCACTCAGTTTTACCAGAATATAGTATATTTTTTAAAATTAATTACATATAATAATATTATATATTTTACCATGAGAAATATAATTAGTGATCTTTAACTAACTACATTTATTTATTTAAACATAAGGTTTATAGCTAATGTACTTAGCTAAGGATCAACATACAAATATATAACAATAATAAACAATGTTGAATAAAAAATAAATACTACATCTAAATCATTAATGAAATAGTACAATTTTAGCCATGACTGATACAACATTATAGCCATTGTTATAAAATTACAATGAATAAATATTATAGTTTTTAGTAATCATTAATATCTCAAATAATAATACATGATACAAAACTCCTTGGAGCATGAGTTTTCATGACTTTAAAGTCTCCACTACTCAAGTATCAATCTATAATATCAAGTGTAATACTCCAACTAGGAGTGAGATCATCATTTGAGTGTTTTACCACACCAAACAAAAATCATATATCCACCACACTATCTCCCAAAAATAAAATGGCTCTCCCTTCATGGATGGATAGATAATGATGGTGTGGAAATATAAAGTGACATAAAAGAACCCATGTGTTGTATATATCTAATGCATAGTGTATATCATAAAGAAATATATTATAACAT